>LPNX010807888.1:307541-376842 GCA_001517045.1 Pseudotsuga menziesii
GTAAGAAAGAAGGATAATGATATTGATGACACTTGAATATAACTCATAAGAAGTCCAATTATCTTACACATATTCTTTTATTGAGTTGAATTATCCTTTAACCATTATAGTTTGAACACGATGTGTTGATAATAACTTCGGGATGAAGTTTCCTAAAGGGTGGGTGTATGCAATGCCCCATTTTGGATTTACCTTCATAACCACCATTGCTTCTTTGTATTTTTATTATGGTGGAACTTCATGAGTATGACTTGCAGTTATATATTTAATTTGTTTTTGTTCATGAAATGTGAAAAATAAGATGTGCTATGAAGATGTCGTATAATGATGTAATTGACTGGATTATTATATGATCTGTGTAGCTATGATGAATTAAATTATTACATGAAACAATGATGAGGATGATGATGTGGATTGATTGATTTTCAAGTAGAATTACTTGTTGTACATGTGTATTTGTGAAGTACTAACCCACAGGACATTAACGCTATTTGATAGTCGAATACTTGATATGACCTATGGAATAGTAACTTGTTATGCTGTAAACCTTAGTAACCAAAATGATGATACGATGACACAATCCGATAACCCCGATAGCAGCAAAGTATGAATTGATAGGGCATAAGCTGAGTATGTTGAGAGGGTTGGATGTGTTTCCCACCATAGGTCACTATGATACTTGAGGTCATGGGAAGGAAGTGCTGAGACACGCTATCCAAGTTGTTGTGATGACAACGGTCGGATGCTTGCTAGGAGAGGCTAGGTCCGCTAGTTAGCCGATGCTACCGCTCTCAAGTTCTATGTGGTCAGGCGAGTATAGCTTGCACCCACTTTGTACTAGCAAAGGAAGGAAAGGGAGGATGTGGACGTAGGTTAGGATGGGAGGATATGATAGTTAGTATTGTTGACAGTGGGGTGTTTCCTTGTACCGAGTTAGTGGTAGTAGGTACCTTTCCTATTTGACCAATTAAGTTAATAAGAACACAAATATAAGATATAGAACTATAAATGGGAGTAGCCATTAAATAACTGAGAATGTAAAAGAAAGTACCTTATATATGTATACTTGCTCTGATTGTGTAAAGCATTATTAGTATTAGTTATCATTTATGCATATGGAAGATAATGTATGTTATAGTGCATGATCGACTTGTGCATGTACTGGCCATGCATGCATACCTTGCACATGCACGCTAGTATCGATATGAAAATACTTAACATGTTGAATAATTGGATCACTTGTAATAAGTAACTATGTTAATTATATGTTAATTAAATTCAAGCAATCACTGTTAAGTTACTGGATATGTGTAAAACAAGTCAATTAAGCTATTAATTAATGTAAATATTGTAGTAAGCAAGTAAGACAAGTATCGTCAATATGAAGTGTCGTTGATAAGCGTTAACGTGGAAAAATGGTACTATTTAATCGTTAATCTTGATTAATTAAGCCATTAAACATACTTTGTTTTATCAACACAAGTGTATTAGGATACTTAACAATTAAACAAATAAATGTTGATATTATTATTTATCGCCAAATATTGTTATTGTTAATTATGATAATAAATTAGTAATATAATAATTATTATGTTTATTATTAAAACTAAAAATTACTATTAATAATATGTCCATTATGAAGAATCATGAGTGAAACTCCTATATTTCTCCATTACCAAGTTAAAAACTATAAAGGTGATTCATCAAGGGGTATTATTAATTATTATTAAGTTATTAAAAATGTATTATTAATTTACTCAATAAAGGGAGTAAGTTAAGATAGGCTTATTCAAATATGTATATATTAATTAAGTGCTGCCATGTCAAACAAATGATATAAATTAAATAGTAATTATGTTGATCCAAAATGATGGTTGGATTAAATTATAAAATTAATTTACATCAAGCTACCATATTTTATTCCTAGATTATTTAAACATTAAATGCAAATCATAATATCATTTATGGTATTTTGGTTGAATAATTAAGTGGACACGTAATAAACCTCATCATCATTGAGTTGATATTTATATTTTATCCTAAAAATATTAAAGAAGAAGCGGTGGTAATTTATAGCATTTAACTTGTCGTGTAACTTAATATAAAAAGGCATTATTATCTTATGCAGTAAAATAGACAAAATGAAGTGAGCAATTAATCATTTGACTTCCCTAGAGGACGAGAAATCCCATAATTAATGTTACAATTATCTTACCCTTGGTTAGTGTGATTATATAAATAGTTTAGAATCCCAAAAAGGGAGGCTAAGGCGGTGGAGTAAGATGCAAGGCTAGTGAAGGTGAAAATTAGTATATAGGTAAGAGTTTGGGGGATTGTTCTGGGGATGGTTCTTTTTTTTGGTGAGGGAAGAATGTGATTGAGGATTTTAAGGAGAAGGAAGGAAAACCGAGGAGGGGGTTAACTCGGGTATTGAGGAGGTGAGAAACTAAAACCAAGAATGGAAATTGAACCATGGAGATCAAACTATGAACTATGGATGGAGGGATCCTAAATTATGGAAGTCTACTATTGGTATTATCGGATTATGGGCTTGGGGGCTAGGAAATCCGACGATTTCCTAGGGCCAACATGATGAGCTAGTTGGAAGGGTGGTTTATCTAGTTGGATGCTAAATTTTTTCAGCAAAGAGAAACTTCAGGAATGTCAAGAAGCCTATCCTACTGCAATCTACAAAATAAGTATTCTACTTGAGGAAAACTCCCTAAATTTCAATATTGAAGGAAAAATGTCTTTCATTTAATTTTATTCCTAATGATGTTAGAATTCTGAACCAAATGAAAAGACCATGCTATGAGAAATATCATGAAAAGTTAAACTTATACTTATGCATAGATCTTTAAACTAAATTAAATAGGAAAATTTTGATAAAAATCATGATAAACAATAAATAAACTATGGTATTATCTTTAGAAAGCAGCTCTTGAAAGCTATATAGATACAAGTAGAAAATGACAAGGACTTAAATTCCCGTCTTGAAAGGATAGACACTACACATGGTATCAGAGCCATGGTGCATGCTCTGAGGGCCTTAATGGACCTATTCACACCTAGAACTATCATAATATTTACACTATAGATAAATATACAAAATATAAAAAAAATTCTTTACTAAAATTCGAGTAGCTTTCACACTAAAACTCTTACCAAACTCCTTGTAGAGTACCTACAAGGATAGAATCAAAGGCTACTACCTGCAAGGACAGAAACAAAGGTTAGTTAGATTTTCTATTATTGATCCTTCAATTATGAAAATATCGGTTGCTATATTTACAAGGAAAATAATATATGCATATGTATTAAAATATAGTGTATATATATTCTAAAAAAAAAACATGACATAGTATAGATATTCCAAAAAGAGTGATAATCTTATGGTAATTCCAACCAAATAATGTATATATATATATATATATTATTTACCATTTTTTTGTTGCTAAAATTAATATATATACACAATAAATAAATGTTCTAGCAACAAAAATAGTAATTGATTACGATATTATCAGAAACAAAACCTGAAACACAATCATGGACTATGATAATCTTGAAACAAAACAGATGAGGTGATGAAGAAAAACATATCAGATTACTCTGGATCATTATAGGCAGTGAAGATACTGGGGACCTGGTATCAAGGGTGAGAAAACATCAAGTATTCGTCCACCTATCACAGGAAAATATCAATGAACAAGGAATATCTATGAACCACTAATGGCCACATAAGAGTTACAGATGTTATCTAACAATCAGGTAAGGGTTCTATGAATGGAAGGGAATTGTGTTTAGAAAGGCTTTTATGATGAACCCAATAGCCACAATGACAATATTGAATACCCAATCCATGTCTTTGGTCCTTTCTGGCTACCTTTCATATTCGAGGACTAGGGCTAGACCTAGATGCCCAACAACCAGAAGCAAAACTCTGCATTTGGGTCATACACATTTTAGCATTCCTAGCAGCCCAATTGGTTCTAGGTTCATTCACGGCTACCCCTATCTTCGAAGTAACAGTTGGCAGAAATTTAACAAGCCGAGTTGGTCACAGCTCATTACCTTGGATTTTGGCTATACCATTGGCCTACACGGGCATGTCATTAGTGATAGCAATAGTCCAGACCATCAGAAAACTCAACTCTCCCAGAGAAAAGTGGTGTACACTGGTGAACAAAAATGCAATGTTGTGCAAGACATTGGATGGATTTTTACAGTCCAAATGACATGAGCTAAACCATGCAGCATTGAAATAGCTTGTGCGCAAGACTGGTTTTAGCATGGAATATATTGTAAGAAAATATATACGGTATTCTTTAAATGAGAAACCATTCGATCCTGATTTGGTAGCAGACCTTATTCATCTCAGGAAATCGTCAATGCTAGATGATGCCAATGTTACAGAAGTTTTAAATGGGGTCTCAAGACATATTGTAAAGGAAAAAGGTCGAGTTGTTATGGATACAACAGGTTTTACTGAAAAAGGAATCAAGCCGAAGGCTGCTGTACAGACACTTTTTAGTAAACTACTTTATTTATCTGAGGTACAACAATTTACACACAATTTTATTTTCTTGTAGGAAAATTAAGATCAGTTACAATCTGCAAAATCTTAGACCAGTTACATCCACATTTATACATTAGAAGACTTTCACTATAGATGCAACATTTGAATTTGTATTCCATTAATTATGAACTTTAGATAACATAGTTACCATATGAGGGTTCTTTTTTTGGTAAAAATAACAGCTTTCTATATATTTTCAAAAAGATATACAAGGCTGCCAAAAGCTTGTTTGAGTGTACAAGAGTCTTTGGTGTTTCAATGTTCAGAGATATACATTTTTATTAGACTTAACAAGACTATGGGAGATGTGAAAGTATTCCTAGTTTCTCATCTATTGGGGTTTGAGCCCCTGAATCTACTAGAATTGATCCAAAATTTGCAGAGATTCCATGCTTGTTTTCTTACCTCGTATTTTCCTTGGTAAGGTTCTGAACTTTGAAGGAAATAGATCCAGGAATGGTTTTGATTCCAAGCTTCCCTTTGGGAATGGGATTCCAAGCTATACCCAAATATAGACACTACACATGGTATCTACAACTGACTGACCTACCTTATAAAATATGGCATAATTTGTTTGTCAGAAACAATGTGAAAAGATTTGAGGAGCCGATTTAATCAACATCTCCAGTGTGGGGGCGGTCTCCATGACTTCAGCAAGAAGGCGATGGTAAAAAGCCTTGAGCCTCTTCAACAACAAACCCCAACTATAGCTGCGCACCCTCATAATTCAAACATGAAACCTCCTGTAAATCCTAGCTATAGACACATGAAAGAAAATGAAGGGAAAATTGGTTTAAAAACACACACACACAAAAAAAAAAAAAAATAGGGTTATAGGAAAACCTAGTGAATTGACTGATGTAAAACAATTTTACGCCTACATTAACCATGAATTGTCTCACTACTAAAAAAAAAATGGATTAAAAGTTCTATAAAATTTACAACATTTAAATACAAAATAAAATATAGCAAAACCTAAATATGTGATAAGCCATTTCTATCAGAATAAATACAACGGCCATTTCTATGAGAATAAAGACACTGAAATACAAAAGATGTGAACAAAAGAATTAATACCCTAATAATGTTGAGTGGTGGCTAAAACATTATAACCCTTCAGCCAATAGATATATTGATTCCCGAGAAGGAAGGAAGGAATGTCAAGGGAAAAAAGAAAAATTAAAATGATAATCTTATATATATATATATATATATAATAAGAGTTACCACGCCTATAGCCTTATTCAAGTGGACCAGTTTATCATCTTCAACACCTCCATTAAAGGCACTGTGTTCGCTTGGAACAATTTTTCAAACACTCTCATTTGCTAGTTTTCGTTTATAGAAATGGTTAGGAGGTACCTAAAATTATTAGCAGCACATAGCAATAGCAATAGGGCAAGAACATGGAAAAAAAATAAAACTAGCACAGACAATAGGAAAAGATACAGAGAAAGCAAAGGTATCACCCATGGTTTCAGTAGCAGTTCCATAAGTGACAGAGCAAGCAAATCGAAAGCAGCCAGGGCCCGCATACTATCCTGTCTGGGCGTTTCTCTCTCTGATACCCAATATTACCATAGGAAAACAAAAATTATTAAATAAATAATTGTAAGCAGATTTCTTTCGCAGGTTGAACATCAACAATCCGACCATAGAAAAGAAAGCAACTGATTAATATTCCACGCAAGTAGGACCTGGACACCATTTTTTTTTGGTGCAAAGGTTAGGAATGTGTGCAGATCTTAAAAAAAAAATTCACACACAAACCCTTAACAGTGCCTCTTGGTGCAAAGGTTTAGAAACGTAGAGTTCGAATCACATTCTTTCTAAATAAAAAGATAGCTATGAACTGAAATAAACTGGATATATGTCAAACCAAAGGCATAACCAATTCACACAGCATCAAACTCAAGAAACCACCACATTGTCATAAGTAGGATCAAACACTTTTCAAATTGTAGACAAACCCATGCATTAAATGTTAAATCAATCTTACATATCACCTTTTGTGCTCAACCTGTTGGTAATCCATTCAAAAGGAGTCTTTAGATCTTGTTTGGCTCTATAAAATTTCTCTTTTGCATCATTTGAAATATCACGCAAAACCTTAGCCAAATTTTGAACCTCAAGAGTCTATTGTTATCTCTTTTCACTGGTGGGTGCGTGAGCCTCAGCACAAGCAAAATGCTTAGAACTACGTGCTTAGAACTGGGATGTTCTATAGAAGGGAAAACTGTGTTTCTGCCTCAGAATCTATCCTTGTCTCTCAAACTACTACCACTGCATGCAATGCATAACTGAAACACTCAAATAGAACGCACTCAAAATCGACCTTCTTCACATCCACAACCCTTATCCTCCCTCATAACGTTAGAATCTCACGGTTGAATCCTCAAGCATTCACAAAATAAAACTGTTATTTTTCCTTTCGTCACCTAAAGAAGAATCTGTGCCCATTCCCTTCGGACATGGCCGTGTACGTGGAGATGTAAAATCGGTCATATTTTAGTAACATGGAGGGCATTCAAAAAGCTTTCAAGTTCAAAATTGTGGGAACTCCAGCCAGAATGGCCTTCACGCGCACGAGGGGGAGACCTTTCTTGTAAAGGGGACACCCTTAGTCAGAACTGTGAGAAGACGGTGTGCATGCAGTCCGCGTGGCATGCATGCAACCCAATCCTTCTGTGTGGGCTGTTTTGTGTCATTGGACATGAATTAGGTGGAGGAGGTCATGGCTCGACTGAAGGGGAACAATATACAGGTGTGGAGAAAAGGATGGAGGTGTCGATGGAAGGAAGGGGATAGGAGGGGAAGCGGTGGAAGGCGATATGATAAGGAAAAGGTGGGATAAGCTGGAAATTGGTAGGTGGATTGGGAGACATAAAAAAATGGGCAAGGTGGACGGGCGTCTGAGTTAGGGGTTGCCGCATGGAGGGCCACGGTGGAAAGAAGGAGAAGAGTGGGGTGGATTGGCAGTGGAGTAACAGGCTGGATCTAGAAGCTAGAGTTTAGGTTAGGTTTCAATTTTTTATTTGATTTGTTTTGTCGTTTAAATCGTTAACAAGAACATTCGCTTTTAGAAATAATTTTTTCTTTTTTCATACTTTCCAATATAAATTATTAAACCCATTTATGAGTTGATTGCAAACTTCTATCCCTAGGAATGACCCTTAAAAGTCTTTTAGGTAAGGTAGGTATAACAATACGGTTACAAATAGCTATGCAAATATATTAATAAAAAAAAAAAGAAAAAAAAAGAAAGAAAAACTAAGAAGCTTAGTGCCCCACATTATGCATATTTCTCCGAGAGATCTTTTTTTTTATATATGTGGACTTTAATTTATAAAAAATAAAAATAAAAATAAATAAATAATCCAATTAATATAAGTTGAAAAATTTCTTATTAATGGGAGACTTTGCAACTTATGGTTCTAGGTTTGAATAATGTAATAATGCAATCTATAGTATATGAAACCATGTTGTCTCCCAGTGCAAATTGCTTGAGATACTTTATCATAGACAAATCATGCTTAGAAAACTTAATATAATGGTTACATCAAGTGACAATGGTTTATATACACATGTTTATCCTCCATGCCTTATGTAACACCTTTAGAACAAAAATGTTGCATGTATGATTTAGAGAATGGCTTAATCAAATGTTTCTAAGCGAATGAGAATTATTGTGTGGGTCAAGTATGGGAAAACAGGTAAAGTTGATTTATGTAGGATGATAATCAAACACAATTTTTATTTATTATAAAAAATATAGATTAATAAGAAAGATATAAGGTTCTTAAAGATAGTTAAACTTATGAGCTTTAATTCAACAAGTGATTGCATATAGAACTTTTTAAGAGGTTAAATTTTAAAGGGTTATTTTCTATCTTTAGTAATGTAGATTGTAGATTATATTTAATGAAAAAAAAAATTCTGGATGTGGCGTAGTTAATAAACTTGTTTAGTCGTAATAATGATTTCCTTGTACCATGTTGTCGTCCATGTCCGCACGACATATAGGAGTGTCATTCTTTCATGTAATAATTTAATTCATGAGTGAAACTCCTATATTTCTCCATTACTTAGTTAAAAACTATAAAGGCGATTCATCAAGGGGTATTATTAATTATTATTAAGTTATTAAATATGTATTATTAATTTACTCAATAAACAGAGTAAGTTAAGATAGGCTTATTCAAATATGTATATATTAATTAAGTGCTACCATGCGAAACAAATGATACAAATTAAATAGTAATTATGTTGATCCAAAATGATGGTTGGATTAAATTATAAAATTAATTTACATAAAGCTGCCATATTTTATTCCTAGATTATTTAAACCTTAAATGCAAATCATAATATCATTTATGGTATTTAGGTTGAATAATTAAGTGGACACATAATAAACCTCATCATCATTGAGTTGATTTTATATTTTATCCTAAAAATATTAAAGAAGAAGCGGTGGTAATTTATAGTATTTAACTTGTCATGTAACTTAATATAAAAAGGCATTATTATCTTATGCAGTAAAATAGACAAAATGAAGTGAGCAATTAATCATTTGACTTCCCGAGAGGACGAGAAATCCTAGAATTAATGTTACAATTATCTTACCCTTGGTTAGTGTGATTATATAAATAGTTTAGAATCCCAAAAAGGGAGGCTAAGGCGGTGGAGTAAGATGGAAGGCTAATGAAGGTGAAAATTAGTATATAGGTAAGAGTTTGGGGGATTGTTCGGTGGATGGTTCTTTTTTTGGTGAGGGAAGAATGTGATTGAGGATTTTAAGGAGAAGGAAGGAAAACTGAGGAGGGGGTTAACTCGGGTATTGAGGAGGTGAGAAACTAAAACCAGGAATGGAAATTGAACCATGTAGATCAAACTATGAACTATGGATGGAGGGATCCTAAATTATGGAAGTCTGCTATTGGTATTATCGGATTATGGGCTCGGGGTATAGGAAAACCGTCGATTTCCTAGGGCCAGCATGATGAGCTGGTTAGCAGGGTGGTTTATCTAGTTGGATGCTAAGGTTTTTCAGCAAAGAGAAACTTCAGGAGCGTCAAGAAGCCTATCCTACTGCAATCTACAAAACAGGTATTCTACTTGAGGAAAACTCCCTAAATTTCAGTATTGAAGAAAAAATGTCTTTCATTTAATTTTATTCCTAATGATGTTAGAATTCTGAACCAAATGAAAAGACCATGCTATGAGAAATATCGTGAAAAGTTAAACTTATACTTATGCATAGATCTTTAAACTGAATTAAATTGGAAAATTTTGATAAAAATCATGATAAACAATAATTAAACTATGGTATTATCTTCACAAAGCAGCTCTTGAAAGATATATAGATACAAGTAGAAAATGACAAGGAATTAAATTCCCGTCTTGAAAGGATAGACACTACATTCCATCACATAAAATCATAAAATCAATCACATCATGGATGGGTGCCCATGTACCACATCATACATATCACATCATATCAAGGATTACAATCAAATATATGTTTTTGTTATGAAATAAATGAATCTGATGACGACTACCACATGGTAATCGCATAAGCACAAAAATTTCATATAAATATAATCATCATAACATCATAATCAAAGCATCTACATAGGCATGTTAATCGTCGTAACATCATAATCAAATCATAAATATAAGCATGATAACATCATAATATCATAATTAGAGCATAATCCTAATAACATTATAACATCACTAAATAATCACATATAACATGCCAAAATATAGTTTACGGAGTATAGTTGAGTCCACAGATAATAAGTAAATACAGTGTAATAAGCCTGAGTGATAAATATGCCTGAGTCAAAATATGGGGCACTACAATTGCAATGTTTGAAAAACCATTCATAACCTTCATTTTCATTATCAACAATACATTAAAGTCATCATCATTTTTATTATCAATGTCATCGTCATCATCCATTCTAATGTTAAATGAATCATGGATCAATGTATTTATACCGTCATCTTCAATTACATTATCGGTATGATCATCTTGTTCAATATGATCATTCACTTGTTCTCCATTAAACATACACTCTCCATGATCCTGATCCTGAACTTGTTCTCAAAGCACTTCCTTTGGACGATATGTTGTAGGGTGTCTTTCCTTTAATATAAATACATGGAAACATTAATAGATATACATTAATATATGAAAAAGAAAAATATACATAATATTACCAAAAAAAGGAATATAATAAACTTTATAATGCTAAACCTACAAATGGATGATATTCGTTCCCCCCTCATCATGTCCATGTTCCCTACAATGTTTTGTGGCTGTTGAGATCAATATTCTTCTCCTCTTAAATCCCCTACATTGACTACATGGACAATAGCATTTTCCATCACCCCTTCATTTTGTTGCATCTCATAGTCTAGCAAGGAATTATCGGTTGCCTTCGTTTGGATCCAGAATATTTCTATTTGACATATTTTCACAAACTTCATTAAGGAATATAGACGTTTGTCTTAAAAAATCAAGTTCAACGCATCAATTTACCATTGAAAATATGGGACTATAAATTTAAAATCATGTAAACCTTACATTTAAAAAAAAAAGAAAACTATACATCTCGTTGGATATCTGACGCTAAGGGGTCGAAGATTCGACGTTATTAGGTTCATAGACCGTTGGTTATCTGACATCTGATCGTCAGAGATCCAGTGCTTAAGGGTCAGATATGAGACACTCTAGGGGTCAGATATCAGACGCCTTTGATGTCGGATATTCGACAATGCTATAAAATGTTTTTGATCGGTATTATTTTCAGTGATTGTTGTCTGACACATCCATATGAAATGTCGGATGAATTTGGATTCTAACGTCGGATTTTAGGTTCAAATCCTGTTGTGAGTAAAAGCGTAGTACCCCTCATTTTAAAAAATCACAAAATCTAAAAAACTTACTTAATTCATAAAAAACAAGTTTCTTTTATAAAACTCCATTTATTTAATAAATTGAATCAACACAGTATTCACATTCTACTTGATCACACTTTTTTATATATTTTCCATGCAATTAGTAAGAGGAATATATTAGTATCCCTTAGTTTTTAAAATCATGACTTATAAAATTATTATTGTATTTCTTAAAAAACATGATTTTTAATATATATATATATATATATATATATATATATATACATGGAATAAAGATAGTTTGTACATGCGACACACGCTCACCTTTTTCTACATTGTGCACACAGTTGTTAAGAGGAGGATATTAGCACCCCTCGTTTTTAAAATGGAAATTTCTAAATGCCATTTATTTAATAAATGGATTCAAGAATGTATCTACATTCTACATAATGGAACCTTTTTATACACTGCAGACACAATTGGTTAGAGTTAGAGTTTAGTGTCTCTTCTTTTTAAAATCACGTATTCTAAGAAATTACTTTATTTCTTAAAAATAAAACTTTCTAAAAATCACCATTTGTTTATTGATTCAAATCAACAAAGTATGCACCTTATAAATGACCACACATATTTATAGGTTGTGCATGCAATTGTCAAGAGGAATAGCTTTGTACCCCTCATTTTTATAAATCGGTTTCTCTAAAAAAATTATGCACATTCTTCATAATCGAATAGTTTTATACATTGCACACACAATTTGTATGATGAAGTGAAGAGCTTAGTACCTCTTATTTCTAAAAATCACGACTTAATAGTTTTTTCCTTTCTTTATTAATAAACAAGACTTAAAAAAATGCATTTTTTTAATCAATCAAAATAGAAAAAGAATGCACATTTTACATAATTCCACATTTTATGCATTGTGCATGATATTGTTAAAAGGAAAAACTTAGTACCCATCATTTTTAAAAATTGCAACTTCCAAACAAATTAGATTATTTCTTAAAAAAACAAGAATTTTTAAGAAATGTCATTTGTTTATTGAATTGAATAAAACAAAGTTATAAGATTATGCACGATTCCACATTTTTATAGGTTGCACACACAATTGGTAAGAGGAATATATTAGTACCCCTATTTTATCAAAAATCTGAACTTCTAAAAAACTATATTATTTTTTAAAAACACCACTTTAAAAAAATGACACCTATTTAACAATTTGAATCAACAAAATATGCACATTCTGCACAATCACACCTTTTTATACATTGTGAACACAATTGGTGTCATGAATATCTTAGTACCCTGTTTTTGTAAAATCATGTTTAAAAAAAACACGATTTAAAAAAATTGTAATTTATTTAATAAATCAAATAAATAAAGTATGTACATTCAACGTAATCACACTTTTCTATACATTGTGCACACAATTGGTAAGAGCCATATTTTAGTAACCCACGTTTTTAAAAGTCATGACTTGTAAAAAAATTACGTTATTTCCTAAAAAACAAGACTTTTTAAAAAACACCGTTTGTTTAATAAATCAAATAAACCAAGTTTGTGCATTCTATATTATCACACCCTTTTATAGCTTGTGCACATAAATGGTAAGATAAATATTTTACTACCACTCATTTTTAAAATGGGGGACTTCTAAATAAATTATTTTATTTGTTAAAAACAAGAGTTTTTACAAAAATGGCAGTTCTTTAATCAATTGAATAAACAAAGTATGAACATTATAGATAATCACACATTTTCATACATTGTATGGAATTTTTCTAAGAGGAAGAGATTAGCACCCGTGATTTTCAAAAATCACAACTTCTAAAAAAAATAGTTTATTTCTTAAAACCAAAGACATTTTAAAAAATTCAATTCTTTAATAAATGGAATAAACAAAGTATGCACTTTCTACATAATCATATATTTTTTATAGTTTGGCATGAAATTCATAAGAGGAATAGATTGGTACCCCTCATTTCTAAAATTATGATTTCTAAAACAATTATTTTATCTCCTAACACACATGACTTTCAAAAATACCATTTATTTAATAAATCTGTTGGTAATAACTCCCGATTCAATCTATTCATGGCTGAAACATTTATTTATACATTACAATGTGGCGGTTGATAACCAGCCGTTTCACCTTCCTATCTATTCATATTCCTATTTATTATTTATTTACAATAATCCCGACGAATTTATCTAACAATCCCCCTCTTAATCTGAAGGGGTGTTCGTAAGTCCGAGCATGTTTCTGAATCTTTCAAACTTTTCTCGTCCAAGCGCTTTGGTGAAGATGTCTGCAACTTGATCATTTGTGGAACAATGTCGAAGATGGACTGTCTTGGCCTCTACATGATGTCGAATCAAATGATACTTTGTGTTGATGTGTTTGGTTCGATCATGGAATCTAGGATTCTTAGCCAGCTTGATTGCAGAATTATTGTCGACCAACAACATAAGAAATATCTAGTCTAGTTGTTGTAAGGTAGATAAGACTTCCTACAAGTTGTCGATACTTGGTCGCATCTTCAAATTCTTTTCCTTCGCTTGATGTGAGCTTCATTTTCTGTTCCATTGGAGTAGATATATGATTGCAATCTGTCATGCAAAATTTGTTCAGTAGTTCATCAACATATTTTTTCTGAGATAGGAATATGTACTTAGGATGTTGAGTGACTTCAATTCCTGAGTAATAGTGGAGATGTCCCATATCT
Organism: Pseudotsuga menziesii; assembly: GCA_001517045.1. Classification (NCBI taxonomy): domain Eukaryota; kingdom Viridiplantae; phylum Streptophyta; class Pinopsida; order Pinales; family Pinaceae; genus Pseudotsuga; species Pseudotsuga menziesii. Next base: position 321,753 of record LPNX010807888.1, read on the forward strand.
GTCATTTCAAAGATCTTTTTCAAATCTTTCTTTATGGATGATATATAACTCTCATTGTTCCCTGTCATCAAAAGATCATCTACATACACCACAAGATACACAACAGATCTTCCAACTTTCTTTATAAACAGTGTTGCATCATCAAGATCAAAATGTTCAAAATTTAACTTCAAAAGATGCTCGGTTAACTTTTCATACCATGCGCGAGGCGCTTGTTTTAGGCCATACAAGGATTTGACAAGCTTACATACCTTTTGTTCTTTTCCTTTCACAACAAAGCCTTCTCGTTGAGACATGAAGACATTCTCTTTCAAGTCTCCATTCAAGAAAGCAGTCTTCACATCCATTTGATGAACTTTCCACCCTTTCTGAGCAGCTAAAGAGATTAAGGTTTGGATGGTAGCCCATTTTTCCGTAGGAGAAAAAGTTTCTTCATAGTCAATTCCTTCTTTCTGTGCATAGCCTTTTGCTACAAGCCTCACTTTGTGCTTGTCAAGTGAGCCATCTGATTTGTATTTGTTCTTGTACACCCACTTGTAGCCAATTGGTTTGGTTCCAACTGGAGGGTCAACCAGCTTCCAAGTTCCATTCTTTATGAGTGCATCATACTCATTCTGCATAGCTTCTTTCCACTCAACACGAGTAGAAGCTTCTTCAAAGGAAGTTGGTTCAAAGTTAGTAGATAAATTCAATTCACAATCAAATGATACATCCATGTCATCACCTGAATTATCTGCTCCTCCTCCATCTTCTTGTCTTTTCGAACTTCTCATTCCCGTCTTTCCAACTTCATCTGGATGGACACTTTCAAGTTTCTTTGTGGCCCATTTAGGAATCTTCCGTGATGGTCTTGGTTGATCAGCTGGTGGTGCTTCATCATTGATTGAGAGTCTTTCAATTCTCTCAATCACATCATCCAGTTGAACCTTTTATTCAAGTGAAGTAGTAGGAACTTCTTCATGCGGGGGAGTTGGTGCTTCATATGGAAATTCCAAAGGTTGATCTAGAATAGGAATCCCCCCTTCAAGATTTGGAATTTCATATTCATTTTCAGAATATGTCTTTGGATGAGGATACTTTTCCAGATGATTAAGCTGTCTCTCAATGGACTGGTCATTTTTATTAGTCTCAAGAAAAATGACATCTCTGGAAATAACAAATTTCTTGTTTACCTCATCATACAAACGGTATGCCTTGGAGTATTCTTCGTACACCAGGAAAATGCATTTTCTGCTTCGAGCACAAAGCTTGTTTCTTTGCTCCTTCGGAATCAAGGCATAATAGGTGGAACCAAAAACTCTGAGATGCCTGACTGAAGGGAGATGGCCAAACCACATTTCATGTGGAGTCTTGTCATCAAAAGCATTTGATGGACTTCTATTTCTCAAATATGCTGTACATTTTACTGCATCACCCCAAAACATTAGTTTTACATTCTTGAAAAACATCATTGAGCGAACCATATTCATTATGGTTCTATTCATTCTCTCTGCTACACCATTTTGTTGAGGATTGTAGGGAACTGTAGTCTGATGTGCAATTCCATGTTGACGAAGATAATTTTCAAAAGCATTTGAAGTGTATTCTTTTCCATTATCAGTACGAAGTGTACCAATTTTTTATTGTGCTTGTTTTTCAATCAATGCATGAAAGTCTTTGAATGTTTGAAATGCTTCTGACTTTGTCTTTAAACAGTAAATCTAGCACATTCGTGAGTAGTCATCAACAAATGTCATAAAGTACTTATTCCCATTTGCTGAAGGAGTTGGCATTGGGCCACATAAATCAGAATGCACTAATTCTAAATTCCTACTTGCTCTGAAATTAGATTCATGGAATGGCAGCTTACTATGTTTCCCTAATATACATGCATCACATTTATTCTTCTCTTTAGGAATGGTGGGCAAGCCAAATACACCATTCTTTCTCAACAAACGAAGACTGTTATAATTTAGATGACCAAATCTTGCATGCCACAATGAGCTAGATGACATATTACCTTCTCCATGCTGAGAGAGGTAGGCATAGTTCTAAAATATTGCGAATGAACCCTTGAGCTTCAGCAGCTTTCCATCTTCGTATCCAGTCATGATGACTTGGTTGTCAGAGGACTTTCTTATTTCAACGATTCCATCAAAGATGTGGATGGAATGGCCTTGTTGTCGAATCTCCACCAAGGACAGTAGGCTTCTCTGCAATTCTGGAAGATAGAGAACGTTCTTCAACAAGAAATCAGGGAATCCATGCATCTTCAGTCGAATGGTGCCCATTCCCTTTGGTTTAATACTTGACTTATCTGCAAAGTAAACTATGCCATCTATTGTTTCATTCAGTTCTTTAAAACAGTCTTTTCTAAATGTCATGTGTGACGTTGCACCAGTATCAAGCAGCCAACAATCTTTGTAAGATGAAAGAGAAGTCATTTCATTAAATCCAATATTACAATGTGCAACAATACAAGAATCAGAAGATTTACTAGCATCTTGGTCATCTTTCTTCTGGTTATGCTTGTCTTTGATGGAGTCCCATGAAGCCCAACACTGATCTGATGTGTGCCCAGTCTTTCCACAACGTTTGCACTGCAAATCTGATATTTTGCTTCTGCCCCCTCTGCCTCTGAAATTTCTTCTTCCTCGTCCTCTTTTGCTGCAATCTCCCTTGGAAGGGTCTTTGTATTGGTCTTTTCCAGCTAGGGTAGCACCAATACTAGATGCCAAAGAGTGCATCTTTACAACTATTAGTTTACAATAATTAACTTGATATGACAAAGAGAGAGAGAAAAAAATAATAACCTTGCAGGTCTACAGTCTCTGCCAAGGTGTACAATGCAAGATTCAAGTGAGCATACACAAGCTTCTTCAATATACAAAATATATCAGTCACTATGCAATATATCAGTCTCAATATCACAATGCAATATATCAGTCTCAGTATTCAGAATTTACACAGGCTCTCTTGATTTCGTAAGCATCTCCACAGGTTCAGCAGCATTTCAGGAAGTAGACATCAGCATGTATACACCAGCATTTTTCAGCAATTTGGCCCTTCAAATTCACAGCTGATCCTCCACACAGTCAGAGAAGGGAATCTACAACATATACACTTCAATAGAAGGTCATGTCTCTTCAGACATTCGGCCCCAGAGGTCGCAGTCACTCCATGCAAGGAATTAGGTCAAAAATAGGGTTTATGCACTTTCACCAAGCAATATAACAAATTCTTCAATCTATCAGTCAGTCTTCAATTGAAGATTTATATCTCACACAAAATTCCTGATAAGAATTGAAAATAGATGAAGGGAAATCTGATGTATACTATCTTTGGCATCAATATAACTTCCACCTTAAAATGTATTAACACAGGTTCATACTACATGCAGTCTTATACTACACGTAGAACACCATTCATTCTACACTCAGCATTCATCCAGGCTCACACTACACGCAGCACATAAAAATTAGAAAACTCCACGCATAGAAATTAGGGCATAAATGAGGTTTTATGCATTTCTAAGCAATATAATCGGCAGATGCACCAGACGCACCAGAATTTGCAGCTCATATATGGTGGAATTACAAGCAGGCTGTTTTCACAATGGAGAATACAATTTTTCAAGAGATACCACTGATAGGTATTCAATGCAGCAAGTACTATATATTAGTCACAAGCTGAATGAGGGCGTGAACGAGCTTCATGCAGCATTTATTTCTCCAATTCGTGGCAATCAATTCATAGAAAGGAAAACACTTTCCACACAGTTGATAGAGCAGCATATACTCAACGCATATAAAATAGGGTTTCTGTATGAAGTCGCAGCACTCTTCTCCAGCACATCAAAATAATATATACTCAATGCATATATTATTTCTCCAGCACATCAAAATATCAGTCTTCAATGCAATATCTGTCTTCAACCTCCAACGCAGGTAGTCTCTCCACTCAGACAGTCTTTAACACAGCATACAATCACAGCTCACAACACTCCATGGTTCTTGTTTGGCAACATCAGAAGCAATACTAATTACATTCTTGTGGGCACTCCATATTTCACAATATTTTTCATATGATTTCTTTAAAAAATAAACAAAACATGGCGGTGGCTCTACATATGATTGCAATTCAACAGGATCCTCATATAAGGAAATCCAGCAACTAAAACTCCACTGTACCAGCTCACAGCTCCACGCAGGTCACAGATCACATCTCCACAGCTCCACGCAAATGTAAAATGGGTGGATACAGTTACACAACCTCCACGCTTAGAGCAGTCTTCGAATTTAGCTTCTTCCTTGAATCACCACTACGCAAGATATCAACGCAACTCCACTGAGATATCAATGCAACGAAGAGAACAGTCTTCACAACGCATGATAGAACTCAATAAAAACAAGATTTATGATGGTAACATCACAGAACTTGCTGAGAGTGACGGGAATACAGGAAGCTGGAGATCACAATGGCGTGAGGGGAGTGGTGAACTGCAGGTGAGCTGGGTGGAATTTTAGCATAGAAGACACGGTGCCCAGCAGTGATGGGGAATGAAGAGGTGGCCAACAAAAATTAGGGTTAGGTATTTCAAAAATTTTAGCAGAGAATAAACGCAGGTAGGAGGAGTAACGCATACACTGCATGTGACTCGACTGGCAGGCTGATGGAGCAGTCTGGCAATGGACTGGCAAGTAGAATGCCAGGAATGGGCAGAATGGCAACAGGCAGGAGTTATGGCAGCGCTCTGATACCACTTGTTGGTAATAACTCCCGATTCAATCTATTCATGGCTGAAACATTTATTTATACATTACAATGTGGTGGTTGATAACCAGCCTTTTCACCTTCCTATCTATTCATATTTCTATTTATTATTTATTTACAATAATCCCGACGGATTATTCTAACAAAATCAAATCCACATAGTATGGAAATTCTACATGAGCACACGTTTTTATACATTTTTCATGCAATTGGCAAGAGGAATAACTGTGTAACCCTTGTTTTTAAAAATCATGTCCTCTAAAAAAGATTATTTCTTGAAAAACAAGACATTGAAAAATCTTCATTTACTTAATAAATAGAATCAACAAACTGTGCAGATTCTATATAATGGCACCCTTTTATATATTGTGGATGCAATTGGTAAGGGGAAGAGCTTAGTGCCACTTGTTTTAAAAAAAAATCTGATTTCTAAAAAAGTTACTTTATTTCGTAAAAACAATAGTTTGAAAAAAATGTCATCTGTTTAATAAATTTAATAAACAAATTTTGCATATTCTACATGATGAGACACTTTTAGAGATTCCGCATGTGATTGGAAGGAGAAATAACTTAATACCCCTATTTTTAAAAATCACAACTTAAGAAAAAATATTTTATTTCTTAAAAGACATGATTTTTTGAAAAATGTCATTTGTTTAATAATATGTAGAAACAAAGTATGCAAATTATACATGATCATACATTTTTAGAAATTTCTCTCACAATTGTTACGAGTAACATATTAGTAGCCCTATTTTTTTAAATCATGTTTTCTATGGAAAATTACGTTATTTCTCAAAAAACATGACTTTTATCAAACTCCATTTGGTTATAAATCAAATTATCAAAGTATGCACATTTATACATAATTGAACCTTTAAATACATTGTGCACACAATTGTAAACATGAGGAGATTCGTACCACTTCTTCTAAAAATCATGTATTCTAAAAACATTATTCTATTTCTTAAAAACATTATTTAAAAAAAAAATTCTTAAAAAATTAAATAAACAAAGTATGCAGATTCTACATAATAGCACCTTTCAATACGCTTCGCACATAGATGGTAAGAGGAAGATCATAACACCCCTTATTTTTAAAAATCATGACTTTGAAAAACATTGCTTAATCTCTTTAAAAACGAGAGTTTAAAAAACATCATTTTTTTAATAAATCAAATAAGAAAAGTATGCACATTATACATCATGCATAGCTGAATGTAGCAATTTAAGTACTCCAAGGACAATATAAAAATATTTCTTGGGCTTTGAAAGAGACACAACTAGAAAAAGCCATAAAAGAAAATAAGAAAATTTACTAAAGGAATAAGCCATTATCACACCTTTTTATAAGTTGTGCACTCAATTGTTAGGAGGGATAAATTTCTATCACTCATTTTTTAAAAATAACGATTTCTAAAACAATTACTTTATTTCTTAAAAAAAAACATCTTTTTAAAAACCCCATTTGTTTCATCAATCAAATAAACAAAGTATGCAATTTTATACCTAATCACACCTTTTTGTGCGTTAAACACAAAATTGGTAAGTTGAATAGTTAAGTACCCCTCATTTTTAAAAATCATGGCTTCTAAAACAAATAGTATAATTCTTCACAACATCTAAAAAAATTACTTAATTCATAAAAAAAAATTCTTAAAAATTGCCATTTATTTAATAAATTAAATCAACAAAGTACTCACATTCTACATTGTCGCAAATTTTTATACATTGTTCAAGCAATTATTAAGAGGAATATATTAGTATCCCTCTATTTTTAAAATCATGACTCATAAAACCATTACTTTATTTCTTAAAAACACAAGTTTTTTTAAATGTTATATATTTAATAAATGTAATAAACAAATTTTGCACATGTTACACAATCTCACCTTTTTAGACATTGTGGACAGAGTTGGTAAGAGGAATATCTTAGCACCCCACATTTAAAAAAATTTCATTTTCTAAAATGCCATTTATTTAATAAATAAAATCAAGAAAGTATCTCCATTCTACAGAATGGGAACTTTTTATACATTGCACACATAATTGGTAAGAGTTAGATTTTAGTGTCCCTTCTTTATAAAAATAACGTATTCTAAGAAATTGCTTTATGTCATAAAAACTAAGACTTTCTAAACACCGTCATTTGCTTATTAATTCAAATCAACAAATTATGCACCTTATACAAAATCACACAATTTTATAGGTTATGCATGCAATTGTCAAGAGGAATACCTTTGCACCATCCTTTTTAAAAAATCGTGTTCTCTAATAATTCGAATCAACAAAGTATGCACATTATTCATAACCAAAACGTCATATACATTGCAAACACAATTTGTATGAGGAAGAGCTTAGTACACCTTGTTTCTAAAAATCATGACCAGATTTTTTTTCCTTTCTTTCTTAAAAAACATGACTTAAAAAAATTGCATTTATTTAACCAATCAAATAGAAAGAGTATGCACATTTTACATTATTCCACATTTTATGCATTGTGCATGCTTTTGTTAAAAGGAACAACTTTGTACCCATAGTTTTTTTTTAAATCGCAACTTCTAAACAAATTAGTTTATTTATTTAAAAACAAGAATTTTAAAAAATGACATTTGTTTACTAAATCGAATAAACAAAGTAAGAATATTCTACACTATCTCCCATTTTTAAAGGTTGCACATGCAATTGGTAAGACAAATATATTAGTACCCCTTGTTTTATAAAATATTAATTTCTAAAAAAATATATTACTTTTTAAAAAGATGACGTTTAAAACATGACACTTGTTTAACAATTTGAATCAACAAAATATGCACATTCTGTATGATCGCACCTTTTTATACAGTGTGCGCACAATTGGTGTCACGAATATCTTAGTACCCCTATTTTTCTAAAATCGTGTTTTTTAAATACTTTATTTCCTTAAAACATGATTTAAAAAAGTCGACATTTCTTTAATATATCAAAAAATAGGGTATGCACATTTTACGTACTCACAACTTTCTATACATTGTGCACACAATATGTAAGAGGAAGAGTTTAGTACCTCACGTTTTTAAAAGTCATGGCTTGTAAAAAAAATACATTTTTTCCTAAAAAACAATATTTTTTAAAAGACACCATTTTTTTAATAAATCAAATAAACCAAGTTTGAGGATTCTGCATTATCACACCATTTTATAGGTTGTGCACACAATGGGTAAGAGAAATAACTTACTACCACTCATTTTTAAAAAGGAGGACTTCTAAATAAATTACTTTATTTGTTAAAATAAATAGGTTTTTAAAAATGACAATTCTTTAATCAATCGAATAAAAAAAATAGGCACACTATATATAATCACACATTTTCATACATTGCATGGAAAATTTCTAAGAGAAAGAGATTAGTACCCTTGATTTTCAAGAATCACAATTTCTAAAAAATTTAGTTTATTTCTTAAATACTAAGACATTTAAAAAACTCATTTCTTTAATAAATAGAATAAAGAAAATATGCACTTTCTACATAACCATAGATTTTAATAGTTTGTGGATAAAGTTCATAAGAGGAATAGATTCGTACCCCTAATTTTTAAAATTTATGACTTCTTGAAATACTATTTTATCTCGTAAAATACATGACGTTATAAAACACCATTTATTTAATAAATAGAATCCACATAGTATGGAAATTCTACATGATCACATGTTTTTATACATAGTTCATGCATTTGGTAAGAGAAATAATTTTCTAACCCTTGTTTTTTAAAAATCATGTCCTCTTAAAAAAAAAATCTTGAAAAACAAGTCATTTTAAAAACATCATTTAGTTAATAAATATAATCAACAAAGTGTATAGATTCTATATATTGGCACCTTTTTTTCTATTGTTCATGTAATCGGCAAGAGGAGGATCTTAGTGCCCCTTGTTTAAAAAAAATAATATTTCTAAAAAATCCACTTTATTTCTTAAAAACAATACTTTGAAAAAAAATGTCATTTGTTTAATAAATCAAATAAACAAATTTTAAGCACTCTACATGATCACGCACTTTTATAGATTCCACATGTGATTCGAAAGTGAAATAATTTAATACCTGATGCAGGAGCGTTGGCTCTCAAGGACAACTAGTAAATTTTTGGTCAGATCCTAAGGTCTAGACATTAGCCCAAGGAGGGGTTCATTGTAAAACGATTGTAAACTTTCATGTAAAGTATTTTACTTCCTAGAAAGTCTAGATAGGATAACATATCTAATATGATAGCTGTCAGTGCTAGATGAGTCATGCTAAGGAATCTCTTAGTTGTTTGATGAGACATAGTTGTTAGCAATGATAGGCATGATGGCATATCATGACTCCCTGCGTGGAGATCAAGCCACAAGTTATAGGGAAACACAGTAGTGGTTTGTTTTAGTTCAATGACCAATCAGAGTAGGATTTAATAGTTTAGTTTAAATAGGTAGCTTAGGGGAGTAGAATGGGTTCCATCTTTCAGGAGTAATACTGTGTTTTGTAGAGAAGTGGGCAAGACCTATGTCTGTATCGATTGTAAATATTTGAGGAGGATGAAAGAGAACGAAATTTGTGTACATTTAATTTTATTTGATTAATAGAAGTTAGTAGTGTGTTCTGAGAATTGTGTGTCTAGATGTGTGCATTATGTTGAGCTGCATAGCTATGCAAAGCCGAGTTCGGCGTGTTCATGAATATCTGTATATTTATCTGAAATCATTAGTTCAATGGTTAGAAATTTGCTTGAATAATTGAAGGGTAGGATAGATACAAGAATGAGGGAACTAGACTGAAGAATCACAAAAATTGGGGGTCAGATTGATCAATCTGTACAAAACACAAGTTGTTTTACTTAAGAAGTTTTTTGCAGAAAATAGATGACACAGATTGAGTCCGCAGATAGAGATATGACGGTCCAGAAGAAGGCTGGAATGGAAGTTGCAAGGGAGTTAACAGATCTGTGAAGATCTGTGAGGCCCGCACCAAAGAGAAGATCGATGGTCAGACTGAAGGCTGCAATGATCGACGACTAAGAAGAATTGTGTAGGAAGAATTGGGGAGAGGAAGTTATAGGGGAGAAAATTTGGGAAGTTGGCATCCTACATCCCACAATCCACTTGCAGGAAGGCTGTTGCACAAAGAAAGTTGCATAATGTAACATTGGGTGTTCAATATCTCTCAACCCACATGCAGAGACAAAATTATGAAATGTCTATTGTGGAAAGGAAGTTACAGAGGTAAAGTTTTAGGAAGGTAATTTTAAAGCAGAATTTGGTTGTTAAGCTAAATTTGGCATTCCTACTAAGTATAGGATCCTGAATATCCTAAAGGTGTTGGTTGGGGTTTGCTTCGGTCTACCAACCTGAACCAATTTTGGTTTCAGAGCAGGAAAATATTTCATGCATGTTGGGATATAGAAAAAAGTTCCAGGTATGACTGGGTAGAAGTTGTTGGGTGATTCCACACTTGTGATGGTGGGTAGAATTTTCTGAGGGAGTGAGTAAGTGAGAGAATCTTGTGTGGAGGAAAAGATTATTGCAAGAGGTCGTGATAGAAGTCGACTAGTGGTGAATGCAAAAGTTCAGGACAACTTGTAAAGTCCAAGGAAAGAGGGTAAGTTTACTCTGGTGAATATAGAAAGAATGCAAGAACAAGAGAGTGTTCCATGAAGATCAGGAGACAAACCAACGACGGTCTGAAAAGAAGAAGAGTTTTTGCACAAGTGGAGAATAGGCTTGTAGCCTGAGCTCTAAGTTGTAGGCATGGATATCTACTTTGGGAGGAGTGTATGAATGCAAAGGGGTAGCAACAGAAGTGAAGAATATCAACAAAGAAGATCACAGTCATTACGGGTGGTGATGAAAGAAACTAATGAATATTTCTGAGAGAAAACATAAGTGTGTCTAGAACCTAGTATTTCAAGTAGATATTGAAGTACAAGAGGACAATTATACTATCATGCAGATGAGTTGTGAGATAAATCTAAGAAGGAGCATAGATATTTTCTAAGAAGGGTTATAGAAAGAGGACCAATACTTGCCAAAAGACCAAGTACAGAGGAGGTCTGGCGAGGTGAGGTGTAGTAGGGAGAACTGTTACTGGAGAGGCTAGTGCAACTCATAGAGAGTGAAAGAAACTGAAGAATATGACTATTGAGATTCACAGCAAAGGTTCAGCAGGATGCCACAAAGAGAGGAAAGAAAATTCCAAGGAAAATGGTAGATGGAGGAAGTTGAGTGATGAAGAGTATGACAAAGAGAATGCTAAGATAGAATTCAGTATGAAAGTACTGATGGAGCTGTTACAGAAGGAGGAAGAAGACTAGAGATGTGGTTTTCTTGTGAAAAGAAAGATGAAGTGGCATGAGCTGTGTAGGAGAAGAGAGAAACCAATGAATGCTCAGTATGAAGAAGAGATACTCAAGGAAAGAGAGTGTCTGGGAGATCCCTTGGAGACTGAAACTTCCAGAGAATCCAAGAGGTCTCAATGTTTTATATCTGATATCTTATGTGTGTTTGTAGGTACAAAGAATGAGGAAGGACAATGTGATAATGTTTTCATAAATAATGATGGATATGGGATAAACTTCGATTCTGTTTAGAGAAATGATGAGATAGTTGGGTCTCATGCAAATACACTTACACAGAGAAAAGAAGGTGATGCTTTTCAACAAACTGTGAAATATGAGAATAAGGAAGACTTGGCATATGATGATGGCCAAGAACTAAAAGATATAGAGGAGGATATAAATAATTCAAGAGTTATTCTTGAGGAGGCTGAACAAAATACTATTGAGTATTTTATGAGTCATATGGAAGAATTCAAACATCGAGAAGATTTGGTGACAAAATCATCAAATAAGACCATAAGTTCTTGTGATTTTAAAACTGACGATGTCAATGTGCTTGCAGGTTATGTAGAAGACAATCTGTCTTTTGAAGTTGTCTTGAGTGAACTTGGAGGTTGGCAAGCAATATGTGATAAAGAGTATCTTGTAGGAAAAGAAACAGATGAAGTGTTACAACAGAAGGAAATTCAAAATTCCTTGTCAAGCGAGGAAGGTAACACTAATGAAGACGAAGCAGTTATGCTTCCTATGATAAAACCTAATATTAACAAAGGTAAAGAGTATTTTACCGATATGTATGGTCAAGAAAATATGGTTGGAAAGACATCTAGAATTGTCACAGTGATGACAGATCAGAATTTTATTATGATATAAGATGAAGAAGCAGTTTCACAGAGAGATTGGGCTTATGACAAAGTAGGAGATAGCATTGAAGATGAAATTGAGACAACTATGTTTCATACTAAAGAGGGATCAGTCCTGGAACTTAAGAAAATGGAAGGTTGTCAAGAAAGGAATAAAGATGAGGAAGATGTCAAGCATGAAAATATTGTGCTTGAAGAAGCTGACATGGAGATGTTATTGCTGGAGAATCTGTTAGAGAAATTTGAGTCAAATTGTGAATGGAAACCTCACGTAAATAATCTATGTTTTAATAGTTTTGATGAATCTATGAAGTACCTTGCGGAGTGCATAGGAAAAGATGGAAGTGTGGAAGATCTAGTTAGTCTAGATGGCCAGCTAGAAGTGTTGTCATGCAATGAGAAACAAAGAGATGAGTTATTACAAAAGAGGGAGTCTATAGAGTCCTTAATTAATGAAGACAACAATCTTATTGGGGAAGAGAAAGTCATGTCTTATGAGAGTGAATTTGTTTCTATTGTGGACAAAGAAGATTTGGTTTACTTAGAGAGCCAAAGTAAGAGTGACGGACAGACCATTAGAGGAAATTTGGGGTCTAAAATGGGCCTTATAAGAAAACATGCCAACAATACATTTTTTGAGTTGGAATTGAGGAACCAATAGAATTTCAATAAAATGAGTCAGCCATAATGGTTGAATTGACATATTTGTCATAAAAGAAAACTACTTTTTTGTCCATATTTTTGACATATATCTCTATGTTTTTACTCAAATTCCAAGCGGGAGAATTCGTTGGATGTAGAATTTAATTCTGCATTCAACGAGTACCCACACTTCATACTTTTGATGGACCTGGCTACCCTAAAAATAAGAAATACGTGAAAAAATGTGACGATGATGTCATTCATCATCACATTTTTTCAGGTATTTCTTATTTTTGGGGTAGCATGGTCCATCAAAAGTATGCAGTGTGGGTATTTGTTGGACACGGAATTAAATTTCACATCCAATGATCTCTCTTGCTCAAAATTTGAGTAAAACCACATAGAGATATGTCGAAAGTACGAACAAAAAAAGTATTTTTTTCATTTTTCCTCCAAAATTAAATTATTTTTCTTAGGAGGCCCATTTTAGACCTCAAATTTTCTCTAGTGCTTTTGGGTTGTCACAGAAGTGAGAAATCATAATTCTATTCCGACAAAGACAGATGAGGTAGTGCCACAAAGAATTTCATTTAGTGACAAGGAAGAAGAAGATCATAAGGATGAAGATGAGGCTATTGTGTCGCAAGTGGAAGAAGAAGGAGTCTTGGGGCTGAGTAAGACTGAATTGACTGATAGAAATGGTCAAGGAATTGAAGGACAATTACTAAATATTGTCAAGATAGAGCCAAAGGATATTTTTACTGACATAGAGATGCAACATACTAAATAAGTGCTTGAAGGAAGTCAAGTAATCGATGAATGTCTAAAGAGTTTGCTGAAAAATATTATAGTCAATGAGAGGGATATTGCAGAGGGATATGCTTATAAAAGCATAAAGGACGTAAGTGTGGATGCAATATCAAGCGCAATATCAAGGGAAATATCAAGCACAATATCAAAAGGAATATTTGAAGCAATTCTGAAAGAAAAAATAGGAATTAGGTTAAGAAGAGTTGAAGAAAATTTTCAATAGTTTAGAGATTAATGGGAAAAGTACAACCAAGTGCAGTGGCATAGTGAAAAGAACTAGAGTTTTTTGTAGCAGTAGGCTGAGTTGAAAACTACCATAAATCAACTATGGGAGTTAATGAAAATACCTAAGAAGGATTACAATAGAATGAAGAAAGCAGTCCACTGTGGAATTATTTGAAAAGTTAAGAATGATGAAGGTAAAGATAGTGGAGTACTACAACATAAGGTTTGAAATCCTGGAAGGTTACAATGGAGGAAAAATGAAGATAACAAAGATTATGGACAGCACCAGGCTAAAGTTTGGGATCCAGGACAAGAGAAGATGAATACATATGACTAGGAGGTCATGATTTATTTCTACTTTGGGATTCTGATGCAGGATAATTAGCTATTAAGGCAAATTACTGAATTTCTGGTTATACCCTAAGGTATAGACATTATCCCAAGGAGGGGTTCATTATAAAACCATTGTAAACTTTCATGTAAATTATTTTAGTTCATAGAAAGTCTAGATAAGATAACATATATAATCTAATAGTTGTCAGTGCTAGCTTAGTCATGCTCAGGAATATTTTGGTTGTTTGGTGAGTCATAGTTGTTAGCGATGATAGGAATGATGGCAGATCATGACTCCCTGTGTGGAGATGAAGCCACAAGTGATAGGGATTTTTCTCAGCATGTGCACTAGTGGTATTTTTTGGTTGTAGGACCACTCAAAGTAGGATTTAACACTTTAGTTTAAATAGGCAGCTTAGGGGACTAGAATGGGTTCCATGTTTCAAAAGTAAAACTATGTTTTGTAGAGAAGCTGGAAGACCTATTTCTATACCAACTGTAAATATTTAAGGAGGCTGAAAGAGAACCAAAGTTTTGTACATTTACTTTTATTTTCTTAATAGAAGTTAGTAGTGTGTTCTTAGAATTGTGTGTCTAGTTGTATGCATTATGTTGAGTTGCGTAGCTATGCAGAGCCGAGTTCGGTGTGTTCATGAATATCTATATATTTCTTTGAAATTGTTAGTTCAATGGTTAGATATTTGCTTGAATCATTGAAGGGTAGGACAAATGCATGCATAAGGGATTTAGAATGAACAATCACATATATTGGGGGTCGGGTTGATCAATCCTTTGATCAATCTACACAAAACACAAGTTTTCTAAGTGGACATTTTTTTGCAGAAAACGAACGACGTAGATTGAGTCCACAGATAGAGATTTGTCAGTCCAACAAAATCCCACAACGGAATTTGCAAGTGATTTAACAGATCCACAAAGATGTGTGAGGTCTGCACCAAAGAGAATATCAATGGTCAGAGTGAAGGATGCAAAGATCAGCGGCTCAGAATAATTGCAGAGAGGAAGTTACAGGGGAGCAACTTTGGGAAGTTGGCATCCCACAACCCGCTTGTGTGAAGGCTATTGCAGAAAGAAATTTGTGGAACGCAATGTTGGGTGTTCGAGATCTCGCATCTTGCAACCCGCATGCAGAAATTCAGTGGCGAAATTCCTACTGTAGAAAGGTGTTCGCGGAGCTAAAGTTGCGGGAAGGTAATTTTAAAGAAGAATTTGGTTGTTAAGCTAAATTTTGCATTCCTACTAAGTATAGGAACATGAATATCTTGGAGGTGCTGGTTGGGGTTGGCTGTGGTGTACCCACCTACACCAATACCCCTATTTTTAAAAATCATGACTTGATATTTTTTTATTTCTTTAAAAACATGAATTTTTGAAAAAATTCATTTATTTTTATAATATTGACCATGAAAGTATTCAAATTATACATGATTGCAAAGTTTTTTTACATTGCACTCACAATTCCTATAAGTAACATATTAGTAACCCTATTTTTATTAAATCACATTTTCTATCAAAAATTATGGTTTTTTTTTGTAACTAGGAAGATCTTGGTACCCCTTATTTTAAAAAATCATGACTTTGGAAAACATTACTTTATCTCTTTAAAAATGAGACTTTAAAAAACAACATTTTTTTAATCAATCAAATAAGAAAAGTATCCACATTCTACATTATCACAAGTTTTTATAGGTTGTGTACTCAAATGTTAGGAGGAATAACTTACTATCACTCATTTTTTTAAAATAACAATTTCTAAAACAATTACTTTAATTCTTAAAAACACATATGTTTTAAAAGCCCCATTTGTTTAATAAATAAAACAAACAAAGAATGAAATTCTATGCATTATCAAACATTTTTGTAAATTGCACAAAAAATTGGTAAGCAAAATAGTTTAGCACCCCTCATTTTTAAAAATCATGACTTCCAAAACAAATACTTTAATTCTTAAAAAACAAATGTTTTTAAATAACACCATTTAATTAATAAGTTGAATAAAACAAGTACGAAACTTATACTTTATCAAAATTTTGTATAGGTTGCACACACAATTGGCAGAAGGAATAGTGTAGTACCCCTAATTTAAAAAAAATCATAACATCTCAAAAAATTACTTGACTCATAATTATTTTTTTTAAACCCCATTTATTTAGTAAATTGAATCAACAAAGTATTCACATTCTACATGATCACACCTTTTTCTACATTATTCATGCAATTAGCAAGAGTAATATATTAGTATCCCTCATTTTTTAATATCATGAATCATAAAACAATTACTTTATTTCTTCAAAAACATGAATTTTTTAAAAATGTTATATATTTCATGAATGGAATAAAAAAAAATTGTTATACATTGTGCACACAATTGGTAAGAGGAAGATCTTAGCACCCCTCATTTTTAAAAATGGCATTTTCTAAAAGGTCATTTATTTAATAAATGGAATCAAGAAAGTATCTACATTCTACATAAGGGAACCTTTTTATACATTACACACCCAATTGGTAAGAGATAGAGTTTATTGTCCCTTCTTTTTAAAAGTCACATATTCTAAAAAATTACTTTATTTCTTAAAAAATAAGAATTTCTAAAAAACATCATTTTTTTAATTGATTCAAATCAAGAAAGTATGCACCTTATTCATTATCACACAATTTTATAGGTTGTGCATGCAATTGTCAAGAGGAATAGTTGTGTACCCCTCATTTTTATAAATCATGTTCTCTAAAAAAATTATTTGCTTCTTAAAAACAAGACTTTAAAAAACAAATACCATTTCTTTAATAATTCGTATCAACAAAGTATGCACATTCTTATTAATCTAATAGTTTTATACATTACCCACACAATTTGTATGAGGAAGAGCACACTACCCCTTGTTTCTAAAAATCATGGCTTAAGATTTTTTTCATTTCTTTCTTAAAAATCATGACTTAAAAACAATGCATTTGATTAACCAAGAAAATAGAAAAAGTAAGCAGATTTTACTCAATTCCGCATACTATGCATTGTACACTCTATTGTTTAAAGAAACAACTTAGTACCCATCGTTTTTAAAAATCACAACTTCTAAACAAATTAGTTTATTTATTAAAAACACAAGACTTTTTAACAAGTGCCACTTGTTTATTAAATCAAATAAAAAAGTAAGAATACTCTACATGATCACACATTTCTATAGGTTGCACACGCAATTGGTAAGAGGAATATATTAGTACCCCTTGTTTAAAAAAATCTCAACTTCTAACCTTTTTTTTAAATACAAATTTTATAAAATGAACCTTGTTTAACATTTTGAATCAAAAAAGTATTCACATCCTGCATGATCATACCTTTTTATACATTGTGCACACAATTGGTGTAGGGAATATCTTTGTACCCCTCCTTTTGTAAAATCATGTTTAAAAATCATGATTTGTGCACTATTTCTTAAAAAAACACGATTTAGAAAAAAACCACATTTCTTTAATAAATCAAATAAACTCAGTATGCACATTCTACATAATCACACCTTTATATAAATTGTGCACACAATTAGTAAGAGAACGAGTTTACTACCCCACATTTTTTAAAGTCACGAATTGTAAGAAAATTACATCATTTCCTAAAAAAAAGACTTTTTAAAAAGCACCATTTGTTTAATAAATCAAATAAACCAAGTTTGTGCATTCTACATTATCACACCCTTTTATAGGTTGTGCACACAATTGGTAAGCGAAATAACTTTTTACCACTCATTTTTATTCCTCTTAACTTACTACATTTGATGGAAAATTTGTAAGAGAAAGAGATTAGTACCTTTGATTTTCAAAAATACAAACTTCTCAAAAAAATAGTTTATGTCATAAAAACTAAGACATTTTTAAAAACTCATTTATTTAATCAATGGAATAAAGAAAGTGTACACTTTTTACATAATCATATATTTTAATATTTTGTGGATGAAATTCATAATAGGAATAGATTGGTACCCTTCATTTTTAAAATTTACAACTTCTAAAAAAATTATTTTATCTCTTAAAAGACACTACTTTCAAAAGCACCATTTATTTAATAAATCAAATTCACATAGTATGGAAATTCTACATGATCACACCCATTTATACATTGTTATGCAATTGGAAAGAGGAATAATATTGTAATCCATGTTTTTAAAAATCATGTCCTCTAAAAAAATTGTATTTCTTTAAAAACAAGATATTGAAAAAATATAATGGCACATTTTTATATATTGTGCATGCAACTAGTGAGAGGAAGAGATTAGTGCCCCTTGTTTTAAAAAATTAGGAGTTCTAAAAAAGTCATGTTATTTCTTAAAACAATACTTTGAAAAAAAATGTCATTTGTTTAATAAATTGAATAAACAAATTTTGCACATTCTACATGATGGCACACCTTTATAGATTCCAAATATGATTGGAAACAAAAATAACTTGATAGCCATGTTTTTAAAAATCACTTCATAAAAAATTATTTTATTTCCTTAAAAACATGACTTTTTGGGAAACTCCATTTGTTTGTTTAATAATCTTGATCAACAAAGTATGGAAATTTTACATGATCGCACATTTTTATACATTGCGCTAACAATTGGTATGAGTAACATATTAGTACCCCTATTTTTTTAAATCGAGTTTTCTATGGAAAATTATGTTATTTTCTAAAAAACTCAATTGTTGATCAAACTCTATTTGTTTATTAAATAAACCTAACAAAGTATGCACATTTCTACATAATCAAACCTTTAAATAAACACAATTGTATTAAAGAAGAGCTTAGTAACACTTCTTTTAAAAAACACCACTACTTTATTTCTTAAAAAACATGCCTTTAAAAAATTAAATTTCTTTAATAAATCAAATATGAAAAGTATGCACATTCTACATAATATCACCTTTCAATACACCACACATAGATGGTAAGAGGAAGAGCTTAGTACCCCTTCTTTTTAAAAATCATGACTTTGAAAAATATTACTTTATCTCTTTAAAAACAAGACTTTAAAAAGAAACATTTGCTTCATAAATCAATTAAGGAAAGTATGCACATTCTACATTATCACACCCTTTTATAAGTTGTGCACTCAATTGTTAGGAGGAATAACTTACTATCACTCATTTTTTTAAAATCATGATTTTTAAAACAATTACTTTATTTCTTTAAAAATACATCTTTTTAAAACACCCCACTTGTTTAATAAATAGAATAAATAAAGTATGGAATTTTATACATAGTCACACATTTTTGTACATTGTTCACAAAATTGCTAAGCGGAATAGTTTAGTACACCTCATTTTTAAAAAGTGTGACTTTTAAAATAAATACTTTAATTCTTATAAAAACCATGACTTCTAAAATAAATATTTTAATTCTTATAAAAATCATGAATTCTAAAATAAATACTTTAATTCTTAAAAAACAAGTTTTTAAATAACACCTTTTAATTAATAAATTGAATAAACAAAGTATGAAAATTATACTTGATAACAAATTTTTATAGGTAGCACACACAATTGGTAAGAGAAATAGAGTAGTACCCCTCATTTTAAAACATCACAACATCTAAAAAAAAATTCTTAATTCATAAAAAACAAGAATTTTTCAAAAATGCCCTTTATTTAATAAATTGAATCAAGAGTGTATTCACATTCTACATGATCACACCTTTATATTGTTATGCTTATGGTTTACATTAGCAATCAGTTCATATGGTAAATGTCACATTATTGTATTTATTATTTGGGATAATAGCCATTTATCCTAGATAAGGCTTTAAATGATTTAGAGAATATTCCTAGCATAGTCACCATGCAAGTTGTTAGGATCTAAAGAATATTTATCACTCAGATGGCATTCTTCTTTGTACTATATAATGGTATCATTTGTGTGAATATAATTGATTAAGGATTTTGCCTTTACCATCATATTTTGCCCATACTTTCTTCATTTTCATTTGGTATCAGAGCGCCTTTGTTCTTAAGGGCCTGATTTCTCCATGGTAGTCATCCATGGATGATTAGTTATTTGCTATGATAGTTGTTCATAGCTCCTTGGTTTAACATAGATGCCTAATACGAGAGCCTGAGACGAGAGCCAGATATTAGAGCCACGCGCCGCACAGATGAAGACATGATTGGATTTGTTGTTGCATATACAAGAGGATAAGGGCCATCATCAAGAGATCCATTGCGTCCCGATCATCTCGTCCTCCACACAATAATCTTTCCAACAATATTAGCCTACGTTTTTTATCCATAAGTAATTTACCAATTCTACATCAGCGTTTTTTATTCAGCAGCGATTTGTCAATTCTACCATATGTGGATCCAAGGATATGGATTCTCCAGAGTCCTCTTCATCTTCCAATTTAGTGTCCTCTTCAGCAATTAGCATCCACATCTGTTTGTGATCCATTTCGTTTCCAATCCAGCGAACAAGCGTCCTCTTCATCTGAGATTTGGTGATGCGTTTTGGTGTTATGATTTACATCTGTGCAGCTATCTACATCTAGTGCAATCCTCCTTTAACGATCTACATCCTCCTGCAATATACCAAAGCAAAAGGTGTTCATGCTGCGATCTGCTTACAATCTCTAGAAGTGATCCTTCTCCAACAACAATCTACCAACAAAATTTCAACGATCTGCAATCAAACATAATTATAAATATAAAAAATCTGCAATCTTCATCAGAGGTTTCGTTTTGACCACTCATCTTCAATCCTCCAGCATGAGGCATCCTCCATCGTGATCTGTCAAACAATCAACAATTCGATCTGCTAAAATCATCATAATGACACAGGTCATGAAGAACCTCAACAAATCAATATTTTATTACGTGAATGAGTGTTACATATAAAGGAGATCAAAACCGTTATCTACAGTTAGATAACGAGATTATTAACTAGATTTTACTAACTAATAACTAAAATATTATTTACAATGTAATCCCAAAGGATTATTCAACATTTCCCCCTTAATCCGAAGGGACATCTGACACGCCAAGCTGCATTCTAAATTTTTCAAACTTTTCATGGCCCAATGCTTTAGTAAAGATATCTGCAATTTGCTCTGAAGTAGGACAATGTGTCAGATGAATGGTTTTGGCCTCAACATGATGTCGAATCAAGTCATATTTGGTGTTGATATGTTTGGTTCAATCATGAAATTTTGGATTATTGGCCAATTGAATTGCAGAAGTGTTGTCAACAAAGAGAGGCGTTGAAGTCATTTGTTTCTCCTGCAAGTCTTCAAGTATTTTACGAAGCCAAATGATTTCTTTTGTGGCTTGAGCTACTGCAACATATTCGGCTTCAGTTGTAGAATCAACAGGAACAGATTGCTTTCGTGATCTCCATGTGATAGTTGTTGATCCAATGTTCATCAAATAACCTGAAGTAGAGACCCCATGCTCTTTATCTCCATCAAAATCTGAATCTGAATAACCAGTGAGATGAAAGTCTGAAACTTTAGAATATTTGATGCCATAAGATTGAGTGCCTTTTAAATATTTGAGCACTCGCTTTGCTGCATTCCAATGACCTTCACAGGGATGATGCATAAACCTGGAAAGTATTCCTACAGCAAAATTTATGTCAGGACGAGTAGTAGTAAGATAAATTAAACTTCCAACAAGCTGCCTATACTTTGTTGGATCTTCAAATGTGCTACCTTCATTTGAGGTAAGTTTTAGATTCTGCTCCATTGGTGTTGAAATAGGATTACAATCATGCATACCAAATTTTTTTAATAACTCTCCAACATATTTTTTCTGAGAAATGAAAATGTGCTTTGGTTTTTGATCCACTTCAATTCCTAAATAATAATGTAATAATCCCAAATCTGTCATATCAAAATCCTTTTTCAACTCTCTTTTGATAGATACTATATAATCGTCATTATTTCTCGTGATAAGTAAATCATCCACATAGACAACTAGATATACAACTAATCTTCCAACTTTCTTGACAAATAAAGTTGCATCATCTAGATTGAAGTGCTTATAATTCAATTTGAGAAGATACTCAATTAACTTTTCATACCGAGCTCGGGGTGCTTGCTTTAAACCATATAAATATTTGACTAATTTGCATACCTTCTGTTCTTGGCCTTTGATAGCAAAGCCTTTAGGCTGATCCATATACACATCTTCTTTTAAGTCTCCATTCAAAAATGTGGTTTTAACATCCATGTGATGTATCTTCCATCCCTTTTGTGCTGCTAATGAAAACAAAGTTCGAATGGTGCCCCATTTAGCTGTAGGAGCAAATGTTTCTGTGTAATCAACACCTTCTTTCTGTGCATACCCTTTCGCTACAAGTCTTGATTTGTGTTTGTCAAGTGAACCATCTGCTTTATACTTATTTTTATATATCCACCTGCATCCAATCAGTTTGGTTCCAATTGGAGGGTTCACCAACCTCCAAGTTCCATTTTTTATGAGTATCATACTCTCTTTGCATGGCACTTTTCCATACATCACTATTTACTGCTTCTTGAAAAGATGCAGGTTCGTCAAATGCATGAAAGTTTAATTCACAATCTAATGTTACAAAATCATCATACCTTTTAGGAAATGTCTTAGTCCGCATTGATCTACGAACTTCTTCTTGTTGTGGTGTTTGCTCTATTTCTTCTTTAAGAGCAGGCTCTGCATTATCCATGATACTTAGTTTATCCATTCCATTAACAATATCATCAACTATCTCATCTTCTGTTTCATCAACTTGTGCATTAGAATCATCAACTTGTATTTCATCAACTTGTGCATTAGAATCATCAACTTGTATTTCATCAACTTGTGCATTAGAATCATCAACTTGTGCATTAGAAGGAAATCTCAAAACTTGACCTTGACTTAGAACAGGAATCCCCTCTTCAAGGTTTGGAAGTTCATTATCCATTTCATGATAGATTTTTTTAGAATGAAATCTATCAAGCTGAGCAAGTTGTTTATCAATAGTTAGGGCATCTTTCTCAAACTCAAGAAATATAACATCTCGAGAAATAATAAATTTCTTGTTATCTTCATCATACAACCTATAAGCTTTAGAAGTATTAGAATATCCCAAAAAAATACACTTGTGACTTCTTTCTCCCAATTTATGTCTTTGTTGCTCAGGAATCAAAGCATAACATGTGGAACCGAAAATTCTAAAATGCTTGACAGCTAGAAGATGATCATGCCACATTTCATAAGGTGTTTTGTTTTGTAGTGCAGCAGAAGGACATCTATTCTTAATGTAGACAGCACAAAGAACTGCCTCTCCCCAAAACATTAACTTGACATTTTTAAAAAACATCATTGATCTTACCATATTTAAGAGTGTGTGATTCATACATTCTGCCACACCATTTTGCTGTGGATTATATGGAACAGTTGTTTGATGTTTAATACCATTCTCCTGCAAATATTTTTCAAACTCTTGAGATGTATTGTCACCACCATTATCAGTTCGAAGGGTTCCAATAGTAAGTTGGGCTTCATTTTTAATCCATAAGTGAAAATTTCTGAATGTATCAAAAGATTGAGATTTTTCTTTTAATAAATAAACCAAGACATCCTCGTAAAGTCATCAATGAAAGTCATGATATATTTGTTACCATTTGCTGATGGAATGGGCATGGGCCCACATAAATCTGAGTGAACAAGACCAAGCTTTCTTGAAGCTTGAAACATAGAATCATTAAAAGGTTGTTTACTGTGCTTGCCTAAGATACAAGCATCACATGGGGAAAGTTGTCTTGGAATAGTAGGAAGCCCTTGAACTCCTTTCTGTTTCATAATCCTGAGACTGTCATAACTAATATGACCAAATATTGCATGCCACAATAAGCTAGAAGATAAATTACTATTATGTAGAACCAAATTTGCAGAATTCTGTGAATTGGATGATGTGCCATTCAACTTTAAAAGTTTTTTATCTTCCACTCCATTCATTACAACCTCATTATCATAAGCTCTTCTAATTTTAATGATACCATCAAACATATGTATCGAATGATTTTGTTGTCTAATTTGCACAAGAGATATTAGATTTCTTTTCAATTGTGGAACATAAAGCACGTCAGAAAGTATATAATCAGCAAGTCCTGATAATTTCAATCTAACAGAACCAATTCCTGAAGGTTTTAACTGATACTTATCTGCCAAATGTACTACCCCATCAATTTGATCACTAAAAGTTTCAAAGAAATCTTTTATAAAGGTCATATGACATGTGGCTTTGGTGTCCAATAACCAAGTATCATTCCATGAAAACGAAGTACTGAAAGCTTCTTCAATTCCTAGATTACAATGTGCAACAACATAATGTGCAGATTCGGGAGGGTTACCTTTATCATTTCCTTTATATTGTACTTACTCTTTCTTGTTAACAATTTTATCCCAAGAAGTTCTACAATAACTGGCAGTATGACCAGTTTTTCCACATCTATAACATTGTTTCTCTCCTTGATTAAATCTTCCCCCCCTTCCTCTGTATTGTCCTCTTTGTCCTCTACCTCGACCTCTGCTTCTATTTTCATCCTTTGCAAATTCTTCTTTTGATTTGTGTCCTTTCTGTGCAAGACACAAAGTTTCTTCATTGGGTTTAGACTCTTTCTTCCCAAATGCTTTCTCTCTTTCTACAATTTTCTCAACAAGTGTTTCAAAGGTCATAGCTTTCATGTGGCCACTAGCTTGAAGTGATTCTAAATAATGAGTATACGTAGGATAAAGAGATTTAATAAATGCAGTAAGTTGAATGTCAACTTTTACACCAGTTGCATCAATATCATGAAAAATGGCTCTAATTTCAGAAGCAAGTTTCATTGGATCATTATCTTTTAACTCTAAGTTAAATAACTTCATTAACAACTGTATGATTTCAAGCTCAGAATATGAATCATACAAATCTTTTAGTTTCTTTAATGCTTCCCAAGCACTTTTTCTAGAAACTAAATGTCTACTTACTTCTTCACTTACAGAGGCAATAATCAAGGCATAAGCCTTCTTGTCCTTGCTTTTCCATAATGCTAACTCTTTGGCATTAGTAGGTGGCACTGGTGCACTTTTATCCACTTCATTTATTGTTTCTTCAGCTTTCTTATCTTCTAAATTCTCATTTTCACAAATTCCATCCCACATATCATTAAAAATAAGGGTATTTTTAACTTTACGAAACCATTCCTAATAATTTTCTTTTCCAGATAAAATAACTCCAACAATTGAAATTAAAGAATTCATTGAAATTTACTGTGTAGTAAATTTTTGTGTACAAATTACAATCTGATATATTCTTTTCCTTTTATCCAATGTTCTTTAAAATCTTTTTATCTTCTAAAAATATTTCCCGAAAGGTTTAATATTTCAATTAAAAAAAACCTTGCACTCAAATATAAATGGCTATTTAAAACTTTTATTTTCTGGAAAGAACTCCCGAGTGATTTGATAATTAATTTAAAGAAACCATTGCAAGAAAATATAAATGGCGGCTCTCTTCCTTTTTCTTTTTCCTTTTAAAAAAGAAAAGAAAATAATTCTTCAAAAGAATTACTGGAACAATTTACGTGCAGTCTCCTCTTAATGTGCAGTCTTTGTCTTTCTTCCACAATCTTTACTAAGTAGCTCTCTTTTATTCCTTTCTTGGTGATAGCTCCTTTGTTGGCTCCTCCTTCACGGGCTCCTTCTTTTTCACCAAGTCTTTCTCACCAATGCTTTGCTGCCTTTGCTCTCATACCACTGAGACATGCCATGAAGAACCTCAGCAAATCAATATTTTATTACATGAATGAGTGTTACATATAAAGGAGATCAAAACCATTATCTACAGTTAGATAACGAGATTATTAACTAGATTTTACTAACTAATAACTGAAATATTATTTACAATGTAATCCTGAAGGATTATTCAACACATAAATCTTCTAATTCAATCTGAAAATCATCGGTGATATGCAATCATCAGGGAACTAACATCGATCTCCAACGCGAGCCATCGATCTCCTCCAGCATTTGGAATCTCCTGCATTTTTCATCTTCAACCAGTAATCACTGAATGAGAACAAACGATCAGCCATCTTCATCAGCGACTAGCATTATGTTGTTGGCAATTCAGTGATCTGTCAAGATCAACGATCTGCATAGTAGGGATATGAGACATATTTGGTGTAAAGATGTTGTAAATAGGTACAAATATCTTTCCCAGTAATCTTTTCATGTGTGTTCATCCATGATCCAAGAACAATTTACTTCTTATGTGGATTTGAATATACATATGTCCAGCGAGAAAGTTAAGGCATGCATACTTTTCTCTAAATCTTAGTCATAATCTCTTTCATTGCAAGTGTTTTCTTTTATCACACAGTCCTAGGAGAAGACATCCTTCTTGCACTGCATGGCCCCCCAGCTTGGCTACTGGATGGATTCATGAAGAGATAGTTGTGGATCACTAATAATAAATAAGAATTGCGTAGGGATAACTTTTTTATTGTTGAAGGTCAAAATATCGAGTTCCAGATCTATTGATATAGATTTGAAACCGCTGCTCATAACTTGATATTGAAAAGATGAGAGAAGTGTCGTTTAGTATCTTGGTATATGTGGAAAGGGTTGCAGGGATCTACTCCTATTAGAAATTGAAATCTGTCATTTCTTCTACTCACTTGAGGATTGGAAATTCAATGAATTCTACAGGGCTCGATGATAGAGACAGTACATAGCTCACTATTTATAACATAGAATGTTTCGCAGGACTTCAAAAGGCCCAACAATCGGGTCTTGAAACTTTGGTATAAACCATTGTTTGTATATGGATTTTATTAGCAACAACCATAGTTACATGGTTTAAGTTTAATGGCCAATATTTTTTTTGTCTATATTAATCAAACCATTGAAGGCCATATTTTTATAAATTTTCCATATGTTAAAATGGAAACTTACAAAAACCAAGGGGCTTGAAATATTGAACAATTGTAATGGAGGTTGTTAGCAAATATGCCTTGAATTGATAAAAAGGATTATTAGCCACTCTAGAGTGAGGCATTATTGTTATTCGTCATATATATATATATATATATATATATATATATATATATATATATAAGTCCATTTGTAAAAGCTTTTGAAAGTAAAATTCATTGTAAAGATAAACTTAAAACTCTCAAGTACTAAGAGTAAACACACACACACACACACACACACACACACACACACACACACACACACATATTAGTAGTGGATATGTCCTTGGCATGCCCGGAAATTGAATAAGGGGGTCTAAAGACAGTGTTCTTGTGGATGGTGGTTGTTGTCTCAAATGATTATTTTTTGTGTTTATTTTTTGACATGCAAAATTTAACTTTGTAATTTCCTGTTGCATACATGAAAGGCATCATAAAAAAAAGATCATTCAACAAGCACAAGAAATAAGGTCAATCAAATCAAAGGATAAATCAAAGCAATGTCAAGCACATATAGTCAAGCATTGTCAAAGAAGCAAGTGAACAACTCAAGGAGTCAAAAGGCCAACAAAAAATTCAAATTTGAAAGATCAAGTTAAAACTTCAAATTAGCAATCAAATGTAACTTGCAGTAGTCCTTTTGTAAGTTTACTTGTATTTTTTAAGTAAAGTCAAGCTGAAATTTGTATTTGGGTGTATTTTTGGTTGAACCTGATACATGATCGGTTGTGCCTGAGACCCTAAAATTGTCAGAAAATATCGAGAGAGTGTGACATATATGCAAGTGTGAAAGTGTCAATTAGAAGCGAGCCTGAAAACAAATCAATCCAAGCGAGCGAGCGTGAAGTTCAAGTGTTTTTCAAATGGAGTGAAGTCTAGAATTGTTAGAGTTACTCAACACTCTAATAATCACTACTGCAAATAACACAGCCATACTCAACAGATCAACTATTCAATCAGTGATAACTTGTTTGCAAGTGTTGCAAGAAAAAGTTCAACTTCTTCAAGCACAATCACAACTACTCAATGATGAAATACGCAATCTCAAAACTCAAGAATCAATGAAGAAATATGAATAAGTCCTTCTTCATCACAAACCTCGATTTGATGATGAGTATGATGATTATAATCAACATTTAGTGAATAAATTATTTAGTGAGTCGACTTAAAAGAAAAATGAAGATAAAGATGAAACTATAGTTCATTTGTTTTCTTTTGAGTTCAATAAAGAAAACATTTCAAAGGTTCAACAACATGCAGAAAATCAAAATCAAATGATGTGGAAGTAACAGCGTCAAAATGATCTTTCCAAGCCCATCATGAGACCTTGGGAAGAAGTTAGATATAACACAAAAGGAAAAGGACTTGGATATGAAAAATATGTGACTTTTCATATTCAAGACTACTCTAGTGACCAATTCAGTTTGTGAGTGAAGGATTCATAAATTAAGAATCCAATTAGAGAGTCCATGAAGAAGCTAATCAACAAGGTGAAGAAAATCACATGGAAGAAATTCTTAAATGCTAACATTGTCATCGAGTTGGTCATTTGGAGAAAAAATGTTTTGATCTCCATCCTTGTCAACATTGTGGCAAGAAGAATCATTCATGAGAAAAATGTTCCAAGAGAAACAAACTCACAAGGTCAAAAATTTAGTATGGGTGTATCAATCCTTGGGAATGGACATCAACAACCAAGGAGTTGCATAAGACTTACTGAAGAATTCAATCTTGAGTAAAGACTCATCTTGTAGCACAAAGTATATTTGTACCTCATAGAGTATAACTCCATTGATTCCCTTATGTCATAGCGTTTGAGCATGGCCCTCATGGGATGAGATGACATGTGATGTTTTCACATGCCCACTTTGAGTAGAAATCTAAATGGTACTCTCTTGCATCTTAAGGGGGAGTAGTTATGGTACAATGATGAATTGGTTCATGGTAACCCACATGAAAACTCATATTTTCTCACCTTTCAGCTCACAAAGGGGGGAATATTGATGATGCTTGTCAAACTTCAAGTTTGGGAAACAATAGTCTGTAGATGACAGAATAAAGATCAAAATTAGAAACAACAATAGTCTGTAGATGGTAGACTCCAAATGTCAAAAGGAAACAATAGTTTGCACGTGGAAAACTCCAAAATTGTAGATGAAGAACTATAGTTTGCAAATGGAAAACTCAAAATAGTATGTAGATGGAAGAATAATGAAAACAATAGTCTATACATGGTAGAATCATGATACATTGAGATGTTAATCGATGCATAACAATGTTGATGAGTCATTTTAGAGAGCACTTCATTGATTGTAGCATGGTGATCTTCACCAATTAGCAGAAGACGCAGCTCTTCTAGATAAATCACTTGGAAAATGATGAAATTGTTAAGAAGAAAGGGATTGTTTAGACATGGAATTTGTTCACTCGAGTGTTTCAGTTCATTTCAGATGAACAATTCAGATCAACGGTTTTATGGGAATATTTTTCATTAAAGCACAAAGGAAGGCTTTTGAAAGATCCATCATATCAACTTTGGCATTAGTGTTTATTGCTTAGATGATACAGATACATAAACTTGTGATTGAGAGGGGTAATGTTAGACTTATGGATTACATTAGCAATCACATAAGTTAAATGTCACATTATTGTATTTATTATTTGGGATAATAGTCATTTATCCTAGATAAGTCTCTAAATGATTTGGAGAATATTTCCTAGCCTAGTCACCATGTAAGATGTTAGGATCTCGAGAATATCTCACTGAGATTGCATTCTTCTTTGTACTATATAATGGTACCATTTGTGTGAATATAATTGATTAAGGCATTTTCCTTTACTATCATATTTTGCCCATACTTTATTCATACATACATTGTTCATGCAATTATTAAAAGGAATATATTAGTATCCCTCATTTTTTAAAATCGTGACTCATAAAACAATTACTTTATTTCTTAAAAAACATGAATTTTTAAAAAAAGTTATATATTTAATAAATGGAATAATTTTTTTCACTTGTGTCAAAATCTCACCTTTCTATAGATTTTGCACACACTTGGTAAGAGGACAATCTTCACACCACTCAATTTTTAAAATGGCAATTTTTAAAATGCCATTTATTTAATACATTGCACACGCAATTGGTAAGAGTTAGAGTTTAGTGTCCCTTCTTTTTAAAAATCGCCTATTCTAAGAAATTACTTTATTTCTTAAAAAAATAAGACATCCTAAAAAACGTAATTTTTAATGGATTTAAATCAACAAAGTATGCACCTTATATATGATCACACAATTTTATAGGTTGTATTTGAAATTGTCAAAAGGAATAGCTTTGTACCCCTCATTTTTATAAATCTTGTTCTCTAAAAAAAATGCTTGCTTCTTAAAAACAATACTTTTTATAAAACAACATTTGTTTAATTATTCAAATCAACAATGTATGCACATTCTTCATAATCGAATAGTTTTATACATTGCGCACACAATTTGTATGAAGAGCATAGTACCCGTTGTTTATAAAAATCATGACTTAAGATTTTTTTCCTTTCTTTCTTAAAAAACATGACTTAAAAAATGCATTTGTTTAACCAATCAAATAGAAAAAGTATGCACATTTTACATAATTCATCATTTTATCCATTGTGCATGCTATTGTTAAAAGGAACAACTTAGTACCGATAGTTTTTAAAAATTACAACTTGTAAACAAATTAGTTTATTTCTTTAAAAAAAATACTTTTTAAGAAATGACATTTGTTTACTAAATTGAATAAAAAAAGTAAGAATATTATACATGATGGCACATTTTTATAGGTTTCCCATGCAATTGGTGAGAGGAATATATCAGTACCCCTTATTTTCTAAAATCTCAGCGTCTAATTTATTTTAAACACGACTTTTAAAAAAAGACACTTGTTTAACAATTTGAATCAACAAAATATACACATCTACATGATCGCACCTTTTTTATAAATTGTGCACACAATTGGTGAGGAATATCTTATTATGCTTGTTTTTGTAAAATTATATTTACGAAAAAAATACTTTATTTATTAAAAAACACAATTTAAAAAAAATTGAAATTTCTTTAATAAATCAAATAAAGAGAGTATGCAAATTCTACATAATCACATCTTTCTATAAATCATGCACACAATTGATAAGAGGAAGAGTTTAGTTCCCCGCATTTTTAAAAGTCATGACTTGTAAAAAAATTACATTATTTCCTACAAAACAAGACCTTTTGGAAAACACTGTTTGCTTAATAAATAAAATAAACAAAGTTTGTGCATTCTACATTATCACACCATTTTATAGCTTGTGCACGCAATTGGTAAGTGAAATAACTTACTACCACTCATTTTTTAAAATGAGGACTTTTAAATAAATTACTTTATTTGTTAAAAAAAATATTTAAAAAAAAATGTGAGTTCCTTAATCAACTAAATAAACAAAGTATGCACACTATACAGATTATAAGGAGGTCATAAACCCTACTCTAGAAGATAAAAAGTATATCTTTGTTTTAAACATTTCAAAGAAACAAAAACCAATATAGCCAAGAGAAGAACGAACTCACATGAGCTCCATAGCGAAACAGGTCGTTGGACTATTCCTAAAACACCATGGGTGGAAAGGATCTATCGTCTCTGTGAGAATAGGAAAATTGAATATGAAAACCACTTCCTCTTAGAGTTCCCTTTGTACAGCCACATTAGATCTCAATTTCATAATCTTTGTTGTAGTACTAACCTTCCTAGCCTTTTAACTTGTCAAAATTACAGTGAACTCACAACTCTTCTCACCAAACTCTTTGAGCATAGGAATACAATTTTAAAACAAACTAATTAATTGGTTTCTTTAGGTTTGATGGACCAAAGTATGTTCTTAGTGGACGTTAACCATCATTGTCATCATCATCATCATAATCACACATTTTCATACATTGGATGGAAAATTTGTAAGAGGAATACATTAATACCCCTTATTTTCAAAAATCACAACTTCTAATTTTTTTAAAACACTTATTTAAAAATTTAAATCAACAAAATATGCACATTATACATAATGGAACATTTTTATACATTGCGCATGCAATTGGTAAGAGTTAGAGTTTAGAGTCCCTTTCTTTTAAAAATCATGTATTCTAAGGAATTACTTTATTTCTTAAAAAATAAGACTTTCTAAATAAATCCATTTTTTATTGATTGAAAATAGAAAGTATGCACCTTATACATGATAACACAATATATAGGTTGTGCATGCAATTTTCAAGAGGAATAGCTTTGTATCCCTCATCTTTATAAATAGTATTCTCTAAAAAAATTATTTCCTTCTTAAAAACAAGAGTTTCTAAAAAAAACCATTTGTTTAATTATTCGAATCAACAAAGTATGCACATTCTTCATAATCAAATAGTTTTATACATTGTGCACATAATTTGTATGAGGAAGATCTTACTACCCATTGTATCTAAAAATCATGACTTAAGTTTTTTTTCCTTTCTTTCTTAAAAAGCATGACTTAAAAAAATGCATTTGATTAACCAATCAAATAGAAAAAGTATGCACATTTTACATGAGCTATCCTACTACCTAGTCACCCCTGAGCCAAACCATGCATGACAACAATAAGGATGACTAACCCCAGCTTCAGATCTAAGTCTGTTATCAGACCCTCTTTCCTCACACCAGGTGCTCACATAGCAAGAGTATTTTCCCAGCATACTAAGCAGCATCCTGCCTCCACCATATTCTTCCTCTTTTATCCCAAAATTTTATTGCCTACGTGTAATGTCCCTCCTGTATACCCCCAAGCAATTTGTAATTTTGAATATTATTGTACGAGGGATTTTGGGTGAGGAGCTCAAGGCCAAGGCCCCACCAAAATAAAACCTCAAAAGATAGGTGATTTACTTCCTAAATCTTAAAACATCAAAAAACCTCAAATGACGGGAAAACCGAACCGTGAGGAAAAGAAGAGAATGGTTAGGGAGCCTCAATTTCTACGCCGTAGTCTGATCAACGCATTAATTATAGAATCCTATAAGGATCCCTATTTCCTTTTTTTTTAAGCCGTAACTAGCCCAATTAAAAAAATACTATAACCTAGTGGTTTGAACTCTAGCATAATTAAGGTTGGCATATGAGGTTATCACCTTATTAACCTTGAAAAAGAGACAAGGAGTTAAATTAAAAGAGAAAATAAGCAAATAGAATTTCAAGTTACAAAAGGATAATATGACAAAATAGATATTGTCACTCAAGTACCTCGATAAACACTAAATGGTAATGTACCATTTATATGGACTAATCTATGGTGACGTGGATTAGCATACACTAAACTTGTGACATGATATACCTATATATATATATATATATATATATATATATATATATCTACTTTTAATTAACCCTACACACGGTATATATATATAAATAAATAAATAGAACAAACTTAAGAGATTGAAAAGATTTAGAGCGTGTTTTTAAAGATAAATGCTGACAAATTTAAGGTAAGATACTGCATGAGCTAAAAGAGGATTTGGTATTAAAGAATATTTTGTATTTTCTATCAAAAACTTCAAATCACTCCAAACTCTCACAATTACGAGAAACCACGCATGGGTAACTAACTCAAAAACAAAACAAAAAGAAGGAATCTTTCTAATTCTGCCTGGGTCTTAATGTCCTTGACAGACCTTTCCAAAATCCCTCCCTTTAAATTTAAATTTGTCTCGGTGCACCAAGAAAAAAAGGAAACAACAGTAATTGTTCTAAATAAGAAATCCAAAAAAATAGCCTATAAATCTGCCTGTCCCCCCCCCCCCCCTTCGCTATAAATGAAGGAAAAATGCAAGGAATTGGGGGGGAGACCTGGGTGGCATTTGGGATTCGACGCTCGGCAGAACCACTGGGATTTAAAGTGAAGCTCTTGGAATCGGATTCGGAATGGAGGACGAGGAGCTCAGTAGGATCTCCAAGTACTCTACGGTATGCAAATTTCTTCCTGATGTTTTTACTTCATCTCTGTCAGCATGCCCTTGAATGGTTAAGGGTTGGTATATCCAAACCGATTGGTATTGTTGTGCTTCTGCATTAGTGGAAACATTTGTATTTATTATCAGACCCGGTCCTTGGTATGTCGCTACATTGGATGGAACGTTCAGAGCTTTTTATTCCATCCTGATCTGCGTTGTATTATCCCCCTTACCTTTGATCGTATTCCATAGGAATCACGATAAGGAAACGTTCTTGTGCCAGTAATACATCACTATCGTTTTCTGTAATTCTGTCTATTGTTTTGTTTATGCTGCGATTAACCCACAAGGATTTAATCTCACTAGGTCATTAAACACCTCAATCAGATGCGCCCCTCCAGAAAGTAGAGTTCTGGAGCATGGTGTGCCCATTTTTTTCCATGCACTAACTATTTCTTGATTGGGATATGGAGTTTCCTTATAAAGAACTCGAAGGTAGGTTTTCCTGTGAGTCATGAGTGTGTAAAACGAAACCTTTACCTCATCACTAAGGTGAACGTTTAGATACGGATCCATATGGGAGGATTCGCTGGTTTCGTTAGTATTTTGCACTTGCGGGTTAACATGGATGGAGGTCCCTTTGATTTTATACCTTGAGCTTACTAGTATGACTATGTGCTTCCTGGCGTGAGGGACAAAAGAGAAACGCAAGCAAGTTTCTCTATTTTTTAGAGTCTTATTGTAGTTTGCGAGTAACCCTTTGGTAGGTAGTAAGGGTGTCAAGAGGTCCTTTTCTCATTACACTTTCTGTAATAATCTCTACCTAGTTCAACCACGTCTACTATAGATCCATCATTGCTAATCCGTTAAATATTTGCTATCATCAACACTCTGCTTGAAGTCTGAGTGAGTTGAGAACTAAAATATAGCACCTGCAGATGCCTGGAAAGTTAAGGTAAAAGGATCGAATTCATTGTTTCAAACTAATATACTAGAAGTAGATGTTGCCGTCGAAAAGAAATTGAGCAGGTGTGCAGACTTCACTAGCATCCCCACGAAAATTTGGAAAAAAAATCATGGCATACAATATATGTGGAAATTCATTTGTGTAAGTCGCTAGTACAGCGAAAACATTTCCCAGAAATAAAGCTATTTGCATAAAGAGGTATTTTAGAACTGTTTGAGGAATAGGCTGCTGTAAAAGAATCTTAAAAGCTTTAATTAAGATAAAACTGACATACCCGTCAGAGAAATATTAGGACAGTAGACAAATATACTTGTGGAATAAATTATAAACAGTCATGCAGCCTGTATTTCCTTTTGAAGCACTACCGAGGCCTTGTTTTGGAATTTTTTAAATAAAGGCCACTCTTGGACTTGTACTTTAATGATTGTGGGATTGGGGTAAGTCAATGGTTTGAATAAGTAACCATAGCTTGAACATGAAGATTACTAATGAATAAAATCATTGAAGTAGTGAGTTGATTTTAAACCATCTAGGAACCTAATATTTTGGGACTTAAATCATGCAGATATATAAACCAATTGTTGTTTTAGTGAATTTTTAATTGGTGGTCATACCTAGTTGTGGGGTGTCCGAGAATGCTCTTCTTATCATACAAGTCTCTAGCTGATGATGTAAGGTAACTCCATGATTCTGTGAATAGCTACAAGGAAGAAATATGTATGATACATCATTATGATGTAGGTTGTATACCTTTCTAGGTGGATTCATAAATAAAGAGATTGGCTAGCTCTTTGGTGGACGTAACCCCAAGATTGAGGTGAACCACGTACATTGTTTTGTCCTCATGTTCTTTGATGTGGATTATTTTGTGTTCTTGATGTGATTATCTTATATGTTGTTATCTTACCTAATGTCTTCTGGATATAATGTGCTTTGATCTTAACTGCTCTAGATGTTTGACTAATGATATTGATTGATGCCATAGGGAAAACGGTCAAATGAATTCGAATGAATGTTTTAAGATTGTTTATTTGATATTTATAACATGATGGATAACGTAATAGTGAGTTCCCTCTTAATGACCAAAGGGATTGATTTATATAACATGTTAGTTGTTAAGGTAACTATATCATAAGAAGGGTGTTCGATAATGAAGTCTATGATTATTACTACGATCTTTATGGTAGGAAGATTATGTGGTATTTAGAGGGAAGACTTTCATCGAAAGACAGTATTCAAGAAAGATGAAAATGCAAAAAAAAAATATTGTCCACAGAATTATGGTTTTTATACAATGTCTATTTCCTGAATAAGTTTATATAATTGTGGATATGTATTGAACTCTGTCGGAGCAAAATCAAATGTTATATAATGAGTGGTTGTGTATAAGGATTAAGTCCAAATCTGATCTCTTTTCTTACCTCAAAAGCATTTAGGTCACATGGGGTCTTTACATATGGTATCAGAGCCGGCTACAACACTCAACCCTTAAGAATGGGCTAACATGATAGTTTTGCAGGATTAAATTTGGAAGAAATTGTGGCAGTTCATGCTCTCTCCTGATTTCGTCTTTTGCAGAATAGTTCACAGAAGGGTGAAAGTGCCAAGCTTCGAATTCCAATCTTTATTGTGGCATAGATTTGAGTTCCCAGTGATTGTGTGAGCTGGAGTTGCTATTCGCATAGCTGTGTATCTGGTAATGTATCTGTCAATTATTTTATTAAATGGACTTATGAAATAGATCTGGGAAAATACAAGGGAAAATGCAGGTGAATTGACTTAATTTATTTTCCTTAAATTATATGGAAAAACAAACCTAAGTTAAATGTTGATTTGTGTTTTTCTTCTGAAAAAAAAAACTAGAAAAACGCAGCCATTAACTATATGTCAAATTTCTTCCAGTGTTTTGCTCTAACTGATAATTCCTTATGGGAAACGTTTATTTCGGCATTGTAGAAAACTAGATCCATTAACTGAATTGAGATCTTGTGTGTTTGTTAAAAATATCTGAGTTTTAATGTGAAGAACCCGATCAACAGGATGGTTGAAATCGGTGTGGATTATCAGCATAGAAACCATGTCCCTTTTTATTAATTTGAGATCCTGTAGGTTTTGTTTCAAGTCGTTGTGTTTTCAACTGAATATCGTGATCCTAGGGTTGGTTAAATCGTTGCAGATCAAATTGATAAGAATTTTTAATCTTTATGTTATCCTCCAACGTGTTCCATAAAAGGCCCTGACTTGTTACATAAAAGCTACATTGCATTGCCCTTTCACTAAAAGAGAGATGCTTGTCATCTGATGATGTTCTAAACGCTTTTTGCTAAACATGTCCGACAAATCATCCATTCTTCCATGCTTTTGCTTGTTTTCCAATTGACTTTACATTTTGGCCTTCATTTGTAAATACTGCTTCTCTGTGAAGGATCACATTTACCATGCTTGAAAACTCACGTTCCAATGGTAGTTTTCATAGTACAATTTATCAATGAGTTGTACAATAAAGATTAGAACTAAACGATTTAGTATATAATTTCGATTCTGAATTTCAGCTATTACACATCCTTTGCTTAACAAAGATGTTTATTACGACCACCTTAATTATTGATTTGGATGTCATTCTTTTGTGCTCATTTTACTCCTCTCATGGAATATTGGGAGCTCTATCCTTATTTCTGAATGACTTAAGTGCGGGGAATATAAGTTAGTAGGAACTTGTGCTTTATATTGAAGTTTGATGAAGGACTTGATGGTGTTCATATCATGGTATTAAGCTAATGATAGTAATTAATGTTTGATGGAAGGGGTTATATGTTTGGTTTAAAGTTGTAGCAGTATTAGTATGCAAATATCGATTTATTCAAGAATCAATACTATATGTTTAAACATTGCAAGGAGTATTATTTGAATAATTTAGCCTTTTTTGCAAAATTGATTTTGTTGATTTGAGCAGTTTAGGGCTTCAGTATCGCTCCCCTAATTGCTCGTAGCTACAGGTGGTTTGAACAGCTGAGCATGCCCACCAATTCGGGCATGGCTTGGAAGTTGCTTGAAATTGAAGCAAGTAATAGAGGTTTTGTGGTTGGAAATTTCTTGGGCCAGTTTTATTAAGTTTTGTATTCCTCAATGTGCAGTAAAATTCTTCTTCCTATTTTTTAAATTGAACTGATTCATATATAGTGGGACTTTATTGTTGATTAGTCGTTTCGATAAATATTTTTTATTCAACTTGGTGTTGAACATTTAATGTTAATTTGAATGAACTTGGGACTATGGTTGGGTTCTTTTTACGCAGATGGCATTTTAGGAAATGTCTAATAGTATTTCCAGAACACCAGCTTCATGGAGATAGCTCCGCTGTTGAGTTTTCTTACAACCCGTGACATCCACTTTATATCAGGTTTTTGGTTTGGTTGGTGTTGAATAATAATCAATAATTCATTGAGGATGTCCATCTCTGTTACTGAATTATTTTAATTATGTATATTCTAGAAGGGGTAGTTTAACTAAATAGTTGTTTTAATTGGTCTATTCGATTGGGATTTTATGACATTTATTGTGGTGAGGCTTATTGCAGGCAATTTACTTTGTTTAGAATTGCTAATAGTTTTGGATGTTGGTCTTTGCTGGACTCTTTCTTGATTTAGTTTTTGAACTTTGGACATTGCATCCAATCTACTTCTTACTAAATTTACATTCATTATTAGTTTTGGGGACATTGCTAACACTCTACGACTGGCCTTCTTGACATAAAACAAATGGTTGAGCTATGAGAGCGCCTTGTTTTCAGTGACTTGGCTCTTCCCTTGGATTGGTTTATTAATGTTTCCACCATTAACAAAAGTAGAGTTAAAAAGTAAGAAGTTAGTTTGCACAGAGGTAGCTCTAATCGAGATGACATTTAGTTAGTCGTTTACAGATTTATCAAGGCCCACAAGAATTCTATAATTTGTTTGGAGACTTATAATGTCTAGTAGATAAAAGTTCAGATGTAGTATATATAAAATTGCAATAGTAAGTGAATTTTTGATTCTGTTGTAATGAATTGAAGTTAATGAGTGGTTGCATTCTCAGGTTTTATGTGTTTTCTTGCGAATGGTGTTTGTATAAGAAATTGAAAGGGTCTTGTGCCTTTTTGTGAATGCCTTCTTGTCAATTCGGGTGTTTTTGAAAAGGCTCTTATCCAATGAATGAGAAATGAAGTAAGACATGAAGTATGCTAAAAATTTGATGTTCTTTTGATAAACTGACTAGCTATGAATTGATTACAGGCATGGGAAATTGTGGCTTGAGGAGTACTAAAGCTCCAAGATTGTAAAGAGTTAAGAAGATATGAGAAAAATCTCATGGGCATAAAGTTGACACCATGAGGAAGTGGTGATGGAGGTAGTGGTTGAAAGCTACCTTGTTTTCCCCTGGGCCAGTGAGGGATCACTATGCATTCTGGGGATGCCTATATGTAAGAAATTTTGGTTAAGACTCGTTACGCACACATTGAGAGGACTATCACAATAGTAGGGGAACTATGTGAAGAGAATAACCTCTAGGCGTTGTGGGGGTGTGCGAGAGTGGAGTGCCTTAGCTTGGTGAAGCACCCTGAAGAGCACAAAAAGAAGATACGCCTAAGGAAGGGTATCGTCCTTGTGTTGGGTGGCTTGAATTAGTACTTGGAGTGCTGGGATGGAGGACATCCAGACAAAAGAAATGATTGCTCAGATCAAGGACGACATAACTGTCCAAAAATTGGAGGTAAAACCAACGGTAAAAATGATAGTAATCATGTTTTGTTGATAAATAAATTGCAGTGTGAAAATGATTGGGTATTATGGCACCAATGAACACTAGAAAATTACAAATGGTTACAATGTAAAGGAATCTATGGCTTATGTTTAAGTTGAATTATAAATTTGTACGTGGCGTACTGAAGAAAATTGCGCTAGAATCGAACCTTGTGCAGGAAACTGCAGGTCCTGAACGATAGCGAACTGTGAAAAATATCAAAGAATATTGATAGGAAAAGCAAGAAAAGATGACTCGAGAGAAGAAGAAAATAGTGGAAGGACAAGAACACTGAGGACGGTGTTAATTTTAGGGGGAAAGGATGTAATGTCCCTCCTGTATACCCCTAAGCAATTTGTAATTTTGAATATTATTGTACGAGGGATTTTGGGTGAGGAGTTCAAGGCCAAGGCCCCACCAAAATAAAACCTCAAAAGATAGGTGATTTACTTCCTAAATCTTAAACCATCAAAACAACTTAAATGAGGGGAAAACCAAACTGCGAGGAAAATAAGAGAATGGTTAGGGAGCCTCAATTTCTATGCCGTAGTCTGATCAACGTATTAATTATGGAATCCTATAAGGATCCCTATTTCCTTTTTTTTTAAGCCGTAACTAGCCCAATTAAAAAAATGCTATAACCTAGTGGTTTGATCTCTAGCATAATTAAGGTTGGCATAAGAGGTTATCACCTTATTAACCTTGACAAAGAGACAAGGAGTTAAATTAAAAGAGAAAAGAAGCAAATATAATTTCAAGTTACAAAAGGATGATATGACAAAATAGATATTGTCACTCAAGTACCTCGATAAACACTAAATGGTAATGTACCGTTTATATGGACTAATTTATGGTGACGTGGATTAGCATACACTAAACTTGTGACATGATATACCTATATGTGTGTATATATATATATATATATCTACTTTTAATTAACCCTACACACGGTATATATATATATATAAATAAATAAATAGAACAAAGTTAGGAGATTGAAAAGATTTAGAGCGTGTTTTTAAAGAAAAATGCTGACATATTTAAGGTAAGATACTGCATTAGCTAAAAGAGGATTTGGTGTTAAAGAATATTTTGTATTTTCTATCAAAAACTTCAAATAACTCCAAACTCTCACAATTACGAGAAACCACGCATGGGTAACTAACTCAAAAACAAAAAAAAGAAGGAATCTTTCTAATTCTGCCTGGGTCTTAATGTCCATGACAGACCTTTCCAAAATCCCTCCCTTTAAATTTAAATTTGTCTGGGCGCACCAAGAAAAAAAGGAAACAACAGTAATTGTTCTAAATAAGAAATCCAAAAAAACAGCCTGTAAATCTGCCTGTCCCCCCCCCCCCTTCGCTATAAATGAAGGAAAAATGCAAGGAATTGGGGGGGAGACCTGGGTGGCATTTGGGATTCGGTGCTCGATAAAACCACTGGGATTTAAAGTGAAGCTCTTGGAATCGGATTTGAAATGGAGGACAAGGAGCTCAGTAGGATCTCCAAGCACTCTACGGTATGCAAATTTCTTCCTGATGTTTTTACTTCATCTCTGTCTGCATGCCCTTGAATGGTCAAGGTTTGGTATATCCAAACCGATTGGTATTGTTGCGCTTCTGCATTAGTGGAAACATTTGTATTTATTATCAGACCCGGTCCTTGGTATGCTGCTACATTGGATGGAACGTTCAGAGCTTTTTATTCCATCCTGATCTGCATTGTATTATCCCCCTTACCTTTGATCGTATTCCATAGGAATCACGATAAGGAAACGTTCTTGTGCTAGAAAGACATCACTATCGTTTTCTGTAAGTCTGTCTATTGTTTTGTTTATGTTGCGATTGACCCAGAAGGATTTACTCTCACTAGGTCCTTAAACACCTCAATCGGATGCGCCCCTCCGGAAAGTAGAGTTCTGG
The DNA here is from genome assembly GCA_001517045.1 of Pseudotsuga menziesii. Classification (NCBI taxonomy): domain Eukaryota; kingdom Viridiplantae; phylum Streptophyta; class Pinopsida; order Pinales; family Pinaceae; genus Pseudotsuga; species Pseudotsuga menziesii. The sequence continues at coordinate 363,334 of LPNX010807888.1, forward strand.
AGCATGGCGTGCCCATTTTTTCCTTGCACTCACTGTTGCTTGATTGGGATATGGAGTTTCCTTATAAAGAACTCGAAGGTAGGTTTTCCTGTGAGTCACGAGTGTGTAAAATGAAACCTTTACCTCATCACTAAGGTGAACGTTTAGATACGGATCCAGATGGGAGGATTCGCTGGTTTTGTTGGTATTTTGCGCTTGCGGGTTAACATGGATGGAGGTACCTTTGATTTTATACCTTGAGCTTACTAGTATGACTACGTGCTTCCTGGCGTGAGGGACAAAAGAGAAACGCAAGCAAGTTTCTCTATTTTTTAGAGTCTTATTACAGTTTGCGAGTAACCCTTTAGTAGGTAGTAAGGGTGTCAAGAGGTCGTTTTCTCATTACACTTTCTGTAATAATCTCTACCTAGTTCAACCACGTCTACTATAGATCCATCATTGCTAATCCGTTAAAGATTTGCTATCATCAACACTCTGCTTGAAGTCTGAGTGAGTTGAGAACTAAAATATAGCACCTGCAGATGCCTGGAAAGTTAAGGTAAAAGGATAGAATTCATTGTTTCAAACTAATATACTAGAAGTAGATGTTGCTGCAGAAAAGAAATTGAGCAGGTGTGCAGACTTCACTGGCATCCCCACGAAAATTTGGAAAAAAAATCATGGCATAAAATATATGTGGAAATTCATTTGTGTAAGTCGCTAGTACAGCAAAAACATTTCCCAAAACATTTCCCAGAAATAAAGCTATTTGCATAAAGAGGTATTTTAGAACTGTTTGAGGAATAGGCTGCCATAAAAGAATCTTAAAAGATTTAATTAAGATAAAACGGACATACCAGTCAGAGAAATATTAGGACAGTAGACAAATATACTTGTGGAATAAATTATAAATAGTAATGCAGCCTGTATTTCCTTTTGAAGCACTACCGAGGCCTTGTTTTGGAATTTTTTAAATAAAGGCCACTCCTGGACTTGTACTTTAATGATTGTGGGATTGGGGTGAGTCAATGGTTTGAATAAGTAACCATAGCTTGAACATGAATATTACTAATGAATAAAATCATTGAAGTAGTGAGTTGATTTTAAACCATCTAGGAACCTAATATTTTGGGACTTAAATCATGCAAATATATAAACCAATTGTTGTTTTGGCAAATTTTTAATTGGTGGTCATACCTAGTTGTGGGGTGGCCGAGAATGCTCTTCTTATCATACAAGTCTCTGGCTGATGATGTAAGGTAACTCCATGATTCTGTGAATAGCTACAAGGAATAAAGACGTATGATACATCATTATGATGTAGGTTGTATACCTTTCTAGGTGGATTCATAAATAAAGAGATTGGCTAGCTCTTTGGTGGACGTAACCCCAAGATTGGGGTGAACCACGTACATTGTTTTGTCCTCGTGTTCTTTGATGTGGATTATTTTGTGTTCTTGATGTGATTATCTTATATGTTGTTATCTTACCTAATGTCTTCTAGATATAACGTGCTTTGATCTTAACTGCTCTAGATGTTTGACTAATGATATTGATTGATGCCATAGGGAAAACGGTCAAATGAATTCGAATGAATTTTTTTAAATTGTTTATTTGATATTTATAACATGATGGATAACGTAATAGTGAGTTCCCTCTTAATGACCAACACCTTCCAGGGATTGATTTATATAACATGTTAGTCGGTAAGGTAACTATATCATAAGAAGGGTGTTCGATAATGAAGTCTATGATTATTACTACGATATTTATGGTAGGAATATTATGTGGTATTTAGAGGGAAGACTTTCATCGAAAGACAGTATTCAAGAAAGATGAAAATGCAAGAAAAAAATATTGTCCACAGAATTATGGTTTTTATACAATGTCTATTTCCTGAATAAGTTTATAATATTGTGGGTATGTATTGAACTCTGTCGGAGCAGAATCAAATGTTATATAATGAGTGGTTGTGTCCAAGGATTAAGTGCAGAGCTGATCTCTTTTCTTACCTCAAAATCATTTAGGTCACATGGGGTCTTTACATATGGTATCAGAGCCGGCTACAACACTCAACCCTTAAGAATGGGCTAACATGATAGTTTTGCAGGATTACATTTGGAAGAAATTGTGGCAGTTCGTGCTTTCTCCTGATTTCGTCTTTTGCAGAATAGTTCACAGAAGGGTTAAAGTGCCAAGCTTCAAATTCCGGTCTTTATTGTGGCATAGATTTGAGTTCCTAGTGATTGTGAGGAAAAGAAGAGAATGGTTAGGGAGCCTCAATTTCTACGCTGTAGTCTGATCAACGTATTAATTATGGAATCCTATAAGGATCCCTATTTCCTTTTTTTTAAGTCGTAACTAGCCCAATTAAAAAAATACTATAACCTAGTGGTTTGAACTCTAGCATAATTAAGGTTGGCATAAGAGGTTATCACCTTATTAACCTTGACAAAGAGACAAGGAGTTAAATTAAAAGAGAAAAGAAGCAAATAGAATTTCAAGTTACAAAAGGATAATATGACAAAATATATATTGTCACTCAAGTACCTCAATAAACACTATATGGTAATGTACCATTTATATGGACTAATTTATGGTGACATGGATTAGCATACACTAAACTTGTGACATGATATACCTATATATATATTACCGTGTGTAGGGTTAATTAAAAGTAGATATATATATATATAGAACAAAGTTAAGAGATTGAAAAGATTTAGAGAGTGTTTTTAAAGATAAATGCTGACAGATTTAAGATAAGATACTGCATGAGCTAAAAGAGGATTTGGTGTTAAAGAATATTTTGTATTTTCTATCAAAAACTTCAAATCACTCCAAACTCTCACAATTACGAGAAACCACGCATGGGTAACTAACTCAAAAACAAAAAAAGAAGGAATCTTTCTAATTCTGCCTGGGTCTTAATGTCCTTGACAGACCTTTCCAAAATCCCTCCCTTTAAATTTAAATTTGTCTGGGCGCACCAAGAAAAAAAGGAAACAACAGTAATTGTTCTAAATAAGAAATCCAAAAAAAATAGCCTGTAAATCTGCCTGTCCCCCACCCCTTCGCTATAAATGAAGGAAAAATGCAAGGAATTGGGGGGGAGACCTGGGTGGCATTTGGGATTCGGCGCTCGGCAGAACCACTGGGATTTAAAGTGAAGCTCTTGGAATCGGATTCAAAATGGATGACGAGGAGCTTGGTAGGATCTCCAAGCACTCTACGGTATGCAAATTTCTTCCTGATGTTTTTACTTTATCTCTGTCTGCATGCCCTTGAATGGTCAAGGGTTGGTATATCCAAACTGATTGGTATTGTTGTGCTTCTGCATTAGTGGAAAAATTTGTATTTATTATCAGAGCCGTTCCTTGGTATGCCGCTACATTGGATGGAACATTTAGAGCTTTTTATTCCATCCTAATCTGCGTTGTATTATCCCCCTTACCTTTGATCTTATTCCATAGGAATCACGATAAGGAAATGTTCTTGTGCCAGCAATACATCACTATCATTTTCTGTAAGTCTGTCTATTGTTTTGTTTATGCTGCGATTGACCCAGAAGGATTTACTCTCACTAGGTCCTTAAACACCTCAATCGAATGCGCCCCTCCGGAGAGTAGAGTTCTGGAGCATGGCGTGCCCATTTTTTTCCTTGCACTCACTGTTGCTTGATTGGGATATGGAGTTTCCTTATAAAGAACTCGAAGGTAGGTTTTCCTGTGAGTCATGAGTGTGTAAAACAAAACCTTTACCTCATCACTAAGGTGAACGTTTAGATACGGATCCAGATGGGAGGATTCGCTGGTTTCGTTGGTATTTTGTGCTTGCGGGTTAACATGGATGGAGGTCCCTTTGATTTTATACCTTGAGCTTACTAGTATGACTATGTGCTTCCTGGCGTGAGGGACAAAAGAGAAATGCAAGCAAGTTTCTCTATTTTTTAGAGTCTTATTGCAGTTTGCGAGTAACCCTTTAGTAGGTAGTAAGGGTGTCAAGAGGTCATTTTCTCATTACACTTTCTGTAATAATATCTACCTAGTTCAACCACGTCTACTATAGATCCATCATTGCTAATCTGTTAAAGATTTTCTATCATCAACACTCTGCCTGAAGTCTGAGTGAGTTGAGAACTAAAATATAGCACCTGCACATGCCTGGAAAGTTAAGGTAAAAGGATCGAATTCATTGTTTCAAACTAATATACTAGAAGTAGATGTTGCCGCAGAAAAGAAATTGAGCAAGTGTGCAGACTTCACTGGCATCCCAACGAAAATTTGGAAAAAAAATCATGGCATACAATATATGTGGAAATTGATTTGTGTAAGTCGCTAGTACAGCGAAAACATTTCCCAAAACATTTCCCATAAATAAAGCTATTTGCATAAAGAGGTATTTTAGAACTATTTGAGGAATATGCTGCTGTAAAAGAATCTTAAAAGCTTTAATTAAGATAAAACTGACATACCAGTCAGAGAAATATTAGGACATTAGACAAATATACTTGTGGAATAAATTATAAATAGTCATGCATCCTGTATTTCCTTTCGAAGGACTACCGAGGCCTTGTTTTGGAATTTTTTAAATAAAGGCCACTCCTGGACTTGTACTTTAATGATTGTGGGATTGGGGTGAGTTAATGGTTTGAATAAGTAACCATAATTTGAAAATGAAGATTACTAATGAATAAAATCATTAAAGTAGTGAGTTGATTTTAAACCATCTAGGAACCTAATATTTTGGTAATCGAGATGACTTGCAAATGGGGGTTTGTGCATCTCATTTAAAATAAACAGCTTGATTTCAAAATTTTTAGGCACGTACAATCTATCCTTAAACCAAATAAGACCCCTTTGGTCGACTTTAAAAGCTGTCACATTTAATTTTATCTCATTATTCTATATTTCACTAAGTATTTTTGCATAATCAGCATCCTGAGCACTTACTCCTTCACTTTGTCCAAGAGGTCACTCTTGGGATGACTTAATATTACTTCACTAATTCCATGAGTTCTTTGACTCAGTGCATCTGCAACCTTGTTTTCCTTACCATTTATATGCCTTGCCTCAAAATCGAACTCACTGAGGAAGGCCATCCATCTTGCTTGTCTGGCATTTAGACCTGACTGCGTAAACAAATTTTTCACATAGGTGTTATCAGTTAGCAGCAAGAATTTATTGCCCAGTAAGTAATGGTGCCACATTTTTAAAGCGTGCACCACAGCTGTTAATTTAATGTCATGGACCACATAGTTACGCTTATGATCTTTTAACTTATGGGATTTGTAACATACCACATATCCCTATTTGGACAAATCTCCTCCCACTCATTCTTTGTTGGCATCTGTACAGACCGTGTAGTGTTTATGGGGGTCTGCTACTTTTAAGATAGGTGCTCTAGTTAATAACTCTTTAAGTTTGTCAAATTTTTCTTGGCATTTCGATGATCAAATGAGATTTATTCCCTTTTTCTGCAAGGAGGTAATGGGATAGGAAATTCATGAGAACCCCTCGATAAATATCCAATAATAGCCCGTAAGTCCCATGAATGACCAAATATCAGCTACATCATTGGGCACGGGTCAGTCGTATATTGCCTTGTTTTTTGTGGGTATACCACAATTCCGTCCTTGGATATAACATGACCTAAGTACTTAATTTCAGTTTTGAAAAACTCACACTTCCCCAGCTTGGCATATAGTTGATGCTCCCTTAAAGTTTGCAGCACTATCTGTAGGCAATGTTGATGTTCTTCTTCCGTTTTAGAGTAAATCAAGATAAAGTCAATGAAAATTAGTATGAACTGATCTAGATAATTGTTAAAAATACCATTCATTAGGCACATAAATGTGGCAGGGGCATTTCTTAAACCAAAGGGGATCACTACGAATTCGTAGTGTCCATAACGGGTTCTGAAGGTGGTCTTGTTTATGTCCTTCTTTTTAATTCGAATCTAGTGGTAGTCAGAGTGTAAGTTTAGCTTGGAGAAAAATATTACTTCCCCTACTTGATCAAATAGATCATTAATCCTGGATAGGGGATACTTATTCTTTATAGTTACTTGGTTTAACTTCCTGTAGTCAATACAAATTCTTAAGGTTCCATCCTTTTTCTTAACGAACAAGACTGGTGCACCCCAGGGAGACACAATAGGCCTTATATATCCTCTATCTAACAGTCCTTGCAACTGAATTTTCAATTCAGTGAGTTCTGGAATACTCATCCTGTAAGGTATTTTTGACATGGGTGCAGATCCGGGTAGAAGCTCAATGGAGAAGTCAATTTCTCGTTGAGGGGGTAAGCCTAGTATTTCCATAGGAAATACATCAAGGAACTTATCTAGGACAGGATGTTGGTTTGAAGGTGTCTGATTTTCGTTAAGGAGTAGGTCAACAACCCTAACTGTATAGAGTTTGTAGCCCTTTCTTATGCATTTCTTCAGCTGCATAACATAAATTTGTCTTATTGAGACCGGTTTGAGTATGCCATTTACTGTCTGAAGGATCTCGTCTTCCGCAATATAGGTAAAAGTCTTTGAAAAATAGTTCAACACTACTTTATTTCTTTCGAGCTTGTCCATGCCTATTATCATGTCATAAGATCCTAAGTGTAAAATATTTAAGTCAATTATGGTTTTATGATCTTGTAATTTAACTTCACAATCAACAATAAAATTAGTTACCTTACTTTTATCCCCTATGGCCAACTGAACCAACCATGGTTTCGCATGCTTTATCTTGGTGATTTGGCAGAGCTCCATCATCCTTGGATTAATGTAACTTAAAGTAGCTCCTGGATCAATTAATATAGCAAGGGCGTGATTAGAGACAATTCCTTCGATTTCTACTATTTTATATTGATGGTTGGCTTGCCGATCTTTCAGGGATGCATTAATTATGGGGTAATTCTTGCCAATTTCACCAATAGTAGTTGCTTCTTGAATGTTGTGCAACATCTTGCTTACCCCATTAAAGCATGGAAAATTCCTTCGCAAATGGGGTTCTCCACACTCCCAGCATTTCAGAGGTTCTTTAGGAGCCCCATCAGCCCCTTTTATTGCTAGATTGGCCGGCTTAACACCTTTTGGTGGTGGCTGTTCATTTTTGTTGTAAGGGGTTCCTTGGAAATTTCCCAGTGTATTTCTGAATGGTGGTGGTTTGAAGGCCTTCTTTTGCTCACTAAAATTCTCTTGTTTCTTATTCTTCCATGTTTTGGAGAGATCATTCTACTATTTATACTGCTCAAAACATAGCCTTGCTTTCCTCAGCACATGATCCAAGGTCTTTGGATTGTCAAATTCAATACTATCCTTGTAAGCCTATAGCAAGCAGCTTAGAAACCTCTACACCTTCACCTTTTCTTCCTTGGTATAGGGTACGAACCACAGCAAGTCTAAAAACTTGTTGATGAGATCCTCCATGGTCATTTGGCCAAGTATTAACTCATAAAATTCTTTGGTTTTCCTTTCATAGTAACTCTCGAATAGGTATTGTTTCTTAAACAACTTCTTGAACTCAACCCATTCTAGATTTTTCTCCTTGAGTCCATGTTATATATTGATATCCTACCACCAAATGCTAACCTTTCCTTTTAGATTGTAAACTTCCATTCAAACTTTCATGTTGTTGGAATAGTTGTAAATCTAAAAATATTTCTTAATGTCCAGCAACCATGCCTCTGCTTCCCCCCTAGTCTTGGATTCCCTGTCAACGTTGGTGGGTTTTTCTTTTTTAACTCACCTTCCAAATGATCGACCTTTCTTTTTCCACCATTTTTTACTTCGTTTTCAGAATTCTGAGTCTCATTGGATGAACTACCCTTTCTTTCTGCACTTTCCTCCCTTTCTGGACCCCTCCTGGTCTCGGTTCGTGGTTCCTTTCTGTTATTTCTTTCATGTAGACTTTGTAGTGAGATCTCATTCATTTCCGACTATTTTTCCTGAGCTTTATTGAGTTGTTCATTATCTGCTTTATAGCTTTGTATTTCTACGATCATATGCCTCATAGTTTCAAGCACTTGAATTGCTTCAGAATGTTCTATTGCTAGTTGTGTGGTTGGTGGTACCTATACATGGTTTTCGGGTTGGTCCTCATTTTCATTCAGAAAAGCCATGATGTGTTCTGTAACAATAGAAATTTTTCCAGTATACACAACACAAACATTCCAATATCTTGTTATAATACTTGTTAGAATTAAATTTAGCAAAAATGAAATGTTCCCATTAGGCTACAGGGCTGAACCTTTGCTCTGATACCATATGTAAAATACACAAAAAAAAACTTTTGGACCCTTAATTTTATTCTAACATAATTTATATTCAGCCATGTTGATAACAAGTTTCACATAGTTGTATTGGATATTAGTGTCTTAATCTCTACGAAAAAACAACCTAGTCTCCAAATAGTGTGGGTGTAGTATTGAGAGAGATATTACTGTTTAGTTATCCTCGGCTAATGCTTTTTATTTTCAATGACAGGTTGTAATCAAAATATTCCAATGATGGGGTAAGTGCCTGGCCTAGACTCTTGCAGGTATGACCCCTTAACTATCCTTAATGTTAAAAGTAGCATATCCTAGTTTATGTCTTAAGGAAAAATAGCTGATGGATAAAAGTAATTTGGTTGCACCCATTAGGCTGATAGAAAAACTAAATGCCCAAGTGATACAAGCGTTTCCCAAAGATATCACAATTACATAGAGAGTAGGGCTTGGCCGCGCGCCTCCTAAGGGTATCAAAAGTTACCGGATCGATTTTGTATCAAAAGGGAGGTATAATTGCTTTAATTTCTCAATTTCGCTTTCGATACCAATTCTTATATTGTCTGGTACTCTGCTCACGGGTTAAGGCCATGACGGTCTTCTCTTTTAGATAGATTGCAAAGGTAAGGTTTAACCCATTTACTAGTTGTTTTCTTAGACCATACGTACGATACAAACATTTTATTGGCTACCTAAGTGGTTCTACATACTTTCTGGTTTTTTACGGCGACTCTCATAAGTTTCAGAAAAAAATGCTAAAGGAAATCCTAAAATCGCAATGAAACGATTTATCCTCATAGGTTTGCACCTTCAGTATCCATCTTCTCTGCTTGGATCTTCTAGTAACAACCCAATAGCCCATATAGGAAAGAGCATTCTACTGACAGGGTTTCTCTTTTATTTTTAACTCCTCTGTTGTAGCTGTGGAATAGTGGGGTAAATAGTTTTGTATAGAAAAATAATCATAGACTACGTTGGGTTCCTTCAGTTAGGTTTCCATACCATATTTAGGTACAACATAGATAATCTTCTTTCAAACAATGAACTATTTATATACACTAACCTATAATCTTCTTTTAGACGATGAAATCTTTATATAAAAGAAACCTGTAAATCTTCATTCAAACAATGAAATATCTACATAACGGGATTTCTAAATCTTCATTCAAACAACAAAATCTCTATAAAACGGGAACCTGTAAATCTTCATTCAAACAATGAAATCTCTATATAACAAAACTGGTAAATATTCATTCAAACAATGAAATCTCTACATAATAGCACTGGTAAATCTTCATTGAAACAATGAAATCTCTATATAACAAAACCTGCAAATCTTCCTTCGAACGACGAAATCTTTATATAAAAGAACCTATAAAACTGAAGTTCGAAATATGGTGGAAACATCCACATTCCTCCAAACCATAGACTAGGTTCATCTATGCTGCTACCTGGTCACCCTCGAGCCAAACCACACATGACAACAGTAAGGACGACTAACTCCAACTTCGAATCTAAGTCTGTTATTAGACCCTATTTCCTAACACCAGGTGCTCACACATCAAGAGTATTTTATGAGCATACTAAGTAGTGTCCTGCCTCCGCCATATGCTTCCCCTTTTATCCCAAAATTTTATTCCCTAGGTCTTCTCTCATTAGCCCCTCCTCTTCCTCATGGAATTTCTAGAGCTAATAATATCCATAAGTTCCATGGGGTCTCTATGCTATAAATGAACTCCTGACACCTATTCCCAATTCCTTGAAGTTAGTCGGTCTTGTCCTTTACTGTTTCATGTAGGTTTCCTCATTTAACCTCGGTGTTTCCACTTTATTGTTTTCACTATTTTTAACCCCAAGGATTTTTTTACATAGTCCTTTGAGGACTCTTTGGCAGATTTTCTATCAGCCAAATTTATTAAACAATGAAAGATAACAAACATAAATGTAATTTAAAGTTTGTATTTTGGGGGATATTACAATAGCATAGACAATATAGGGTTAGATTTTAAGAAACATAACCCCAAGAGTTATGGACACAACCAATCAATTCCAGGGTTAATAATATATATATATATATATATATATATATATATATATAATCTTTAACATAAAGCACTGAGCATTTACCATAGAAATGAACTTTGACATACTAAGAACTCATACCTTTAATTTATCTTCATGAAGCTTCTTTAATGGATGGACATGTACACTTTTTAAATAACGAGCATTATCAATTTAAGATAGATCTAACCTCTTATTTTGATGACCAAATCACTTGGGAACTACCAGGTTCCTCCCAACCATGACCCGAAACCATTCCTGGTTCTAATCTGGATCCCCTCAAGCTAGAATTCGACATGCAAGTAGCTTAGAGATCCTAAGGTAGGGTTTCCTAACTCGTAATCGGTTCTGAATCAACCCTGTTTTCCTTGCACAAAAATTTCTCCAATTAAACACTTGAGAGCAAACATAGCCAGAATAATAATTCTCCTATAAAAATCAAAACCCCAAGCCTTTGCTTGGCTTGATTCTTTATAGATAGACTTTTCAGTCAAAGGGGCAGTTAAATCAAGAAATCATTGATTTCTTCATTTAACTCTTTTTATTTTACTTGGGTAATTTTCAATTCTTAACCTAGGAACTTTTAACTAGTTCCTAGTTAGTCTTTCGTAAATATTTCACTATTTATTAATCATTTCATAATAAACAATAATTGGTGGAGCTTCTCTTCTTTCTTTATTCAATTATATAATTAATTCTTTATACATACTATGTATAAAATACATAGTATTAAAATACTTGTTAACATTTGTCTCCGGGCATCATGTATCATGATCCCTAGACTTAACGACACTTCTTTATGAAGGTCAAGTAGATAGATGGCTCAGGTCTACGAGGCTAAGCAACTCTAAACATCCCATAGGGACTTCACTTAGTGAACCTCTCACATAGCACGTGTGATTGTGGGATATTAAAGAATACCCTTAATTTTGAGAGATATTGACCCAAAATATTTTTGTTGAAACCCCCTCCCAATACTTAAAATCTCCTTCCGACCCCTTTTTATACCTAAATCCTTATAAACCACCCTACCCACCCCCACCTTAAACCCCTCATCCCCCCAATACGTACAATATATTGGTTCGATTTTTTTGATAACTTTAAAACCCACAATATGAACTAACGTGATAGGATATTGGTCAACAAGTGAATCCCCTGTGAAACATCCTTGCATGTTGGATTTCCCTTGTATAATGTCGTAGCTCTTCAGTACTTGACGAGAATACAGAAATTCAAAATTTGATTCAATCACTTATAAATAAGTATGATGAGATCAATATTTTTCTCGAGTCATTTTCACTCAGAAGTTATCAAATTCTTTTGAGTAACCCCTAGCACTTACCAGAACCCATACTCAATGCTTAAAATAGGGAGTTCGAAACATAGTGCAATTCCAGAGCTCTCGCTCAATAGTAAGGGCTAGGATGTACTTGTATGATACACCTACAGATATAATGGCTAAGGATCCGATGCTTTAGAGCTGATGATCGACATCAACATGGAATGCTCCAAAGCTTATGCCCAACATTTCCAATTATATTTTCATGTGTTCCAGAGCTTTAGGCTCAACACAAATGTATGTGCTCATGTGCTTCAGAGCCTCTCACTCAACATAAAACATCTCATCGATCATGTGCTTCAGGGTCCACGCCCAACACAAAACATTTCATCAATCATGTGCTTCAGGGTCCATGCCCAACACAACCAACATATATATACATATAGCATCAACAATTGGCTTACGCCCAATATACAAAGCAAATCATCATGTTCATATGCAGTGGGGTCTTTCACCCAGTATAAAAATAAAACATCAATATAAACATCATGATCAATAGGCTCTTGCCTATAAATGGTAGGTCCAAAATTCGGGATATTAAAATAGTACCACTTCTTTTCAAAATCACGACTTCTAAATTCATTACTTTATTTCTTACAAAAATATTTTAAAAGAATAACATTTATTTAATAAATCAAATAAACAAAGTATGCGCATTCTACATAATAGCACCTTTTAATACACTGCTCACATAGATGGTAAGAGGAAGACCTTAGTGCCCCTTCTTTTAAAAAAACATGACCTTGAAAAACATTACCTTATCTCTTTAAAAATTAGACTTTAAAAAACACCATTTGTTTAATAAATTAAATAATAAAAGTATGCACATTCTACATTGTCACACCTTTTTATAGTTTGTGCACTCAATTGTTTGGAGGAATAACTTACTCTCACTGATTTTTTTAAAATTGAGATTTCTAAAGCAATTACTTTATTTCTTAAAAAACACACGTTTTTTTTTAAAACCCCATTTGTTTAATAAATAGAATAAATAAAGTATGCAATTTTATACATAATCACACATTTTTGTACATTGCACACAAAATTGGTAAGTGGAATAGTTTAGTACGGCTAATTTTAAAAAATCACGAGTTCTAAAACAAATACATTAATTCTTAAAAAAGACAAGTTTTTAAATACCACCATTTAATTAATAACTTGAATAAACAAAGTATGAAAATTATACTTAATCACAATTTTTTATAGGTTGCACACAAAATTCATGGACGAATAGCGTAGTACCCCTCATTTAAAAAATCACAACATGTAGAAAAAATTCTTAATTTATAAAAAACAAGATTGATTTAATAAATTCAATCAATAAAGTATTCACATTCTACATGATCGCACCTTTTTATACATTGTTCATGCAATTAGAAACAGGAATATATTAGTATCCCTCATTTTTTTAAATCATGACTCATAAAACAATTAATTTATTTCTTATAAAACATGATTTAAAAAAAAATGTTATATATATATATATATATATATATATATATATATATAATGAACAAAATAAATTTTTTTTGCATAAGCTACACAATCTCACTTTTTGATACATTGTGCACATAGTTGGTAAGAGGAAGATCTTAGGACCCCTCGTTTATAAAAATGGCTTTTTAAAAAATGACATGTATTTAATAAATGGAATGAGGAAAGTATATACATTCTACATAATGGAACCCTTTTATATATTGCGCACTCTATTGTTAAAAGGAACAACTTATCCCCCCTCGTTTTTAAAAATCGCAACTTCTAAACAAATTAGTTTATTTCTTAAAAAAACAAGACTTTCTAAGAAATTCCATTTGTTTACTAAATTGAATAAACAAAGTAAGAAGATTCCACATGATCACACATTTT
>LPNX010807888.1:377493-396861 GCA_001517045.1 Pseudotsuga menziesii
AGATTAGTACCCCTGATTTTCAAATAAAACAACTTGTAAAAAAATTAGATTATTTCTTAAAAACCAAGACATTTAAAAAAAACTAATTTCTTTAATAAATTGAATAAAAAGGTATGTGCTTTCTATATAATCATATATTTTTATAGTTTGTGGATGAAATTGATAAGAGGAATAGATTGGTACCCTTCACTTATAAAAATTACGGCTTCTATAAAAAAAATATATCTCGTAAAAGACATGCTTTCAAAAACACCATTTATTTAGGGCGGTCGCACGAAGTTGGTTCCACTTTTTGGTGCCACTTAAGAAATCAGAAACGCACTTTCGAAGTGCAAATCAAGAAATCATATGCGTTATTGATGGTACGTTCGGAATAACCCGAGCCCAAACACAAGGCTAAGGTTCATGGAAATGTATATCGCATATGCGATATATCGCATATGCATTTTTTTTGCCTTGATTATGACTTATATGATACTAAATTTTATTTGTTATGAAGTATGGGAAAATTGTTTCTTCTAATTTATTCAATATGAAAATTAATGTGGTTCATGCTCATTCTTAGCTTAATTGTAAGAATATCTCATGGCTAGGATAAGCTAGGTAGAAATGCATTCTACATCTTTAAATATATCTACATAATAGGGTCTTAAAATAGAATAAAATCACAAAAAAGTGTACACATCCAAACGACAATTGGGTCCACATACTAGTCAAAAGTGCCATCACAAATGAAAGAGGTTCTAATTGGGAACTCTGATTGGACACTCTATCCTTGATGAAGGGTCATTTTTCCCTGTCAACGCATCTTAAGTGGGCCAAAATGTCCACCATATCAAGAGGCATGAGCTTCCCAAATCAAAACTTAAGGAGCCTAGAGTGTTGGGTAGGAAAATTTAATTATGCATAAACATCCAACCCTCCCAAATACAAATTAATTTGGGTGGGATGATGAAATACCTACCAAATTGACCCAAAGAAAGTACTAGTAGCATATAGTTGTTCCAAGCTTCATAGGAAACACAAGGAACATCCAAAATGTGCATTGGTTGAGTTGGAGGGAAACTCAACACATTTGTCACCTAATTTGAACTCCCTTTCTTATATTTAAAGACCACGTGAAACTATTGTAGGTAGGAGGCATGTTTGAGATGGAATTGTTCTTAACTCTTAGACTATGAATTCAAAAGATTAAGGGTCGGATTATTAGTACAAAACTTGTTTTCCTTATCCAAAACATAATGGCACCATTGCTTCAAGGCCTTCACTAGATCTCAAAATTATTTGTCATATGTGTTGTACTTCATATTGGCATTTGTCAAAGTCTTGGAATGATAGTTCGTGGGATGACCAACCCATTTTAATATGGCACTAGTAGCATAGTGTGAAGCATTTGTCTCAATCTCAAAGGGATATTGCGAATCCAAAAGGTGCAAAACCAATTTCAAATACAATGTAGTGTTTGAGTTCCAAGAACTCTCATCCATTAACTTTGTTAGGAAAACACAAGTGGATTGGAGAGTTGATGTAGGGGGTATGAAATGTGAGATAAATGAGTAGTAAAATGTTGATAAAAATTTAGGCCACCGATAAATACTTTTTCAAGCAACAACAATGAGGGGATGAGCCAGTTAACAAGAGCTTGTACATTGGCAAGATGAACACCTATTCCAATTTTATCAATAAGAAGTCCTAGATAGTGAATGGAGGTTTCCCAATATAATACTTTTTGTGAGTAACCTGCAATTTGTGAGTTCGAAGCAGCTTTAGTACCAAGTGCACACATAGGTTTGCTTCCTACGTTTTACTAAAAATGATATTTTTTTCAAGATATATCACAATGAAAATCCTTGGATGGAGAAGAAACTTAGTCTTGAATCAATCTTATAGGTGTCACTGGAACTCATGCAAACCTAATGATGTTATCCCATTCAACAATCATCTTGGTAAATAATTTGTTACCCTTGAAAATCATCATACTGTGACAAGGGATAGCAATTTTTTGTAGTGATCTTATTAAGAGCACGAGAATCTTTGACAGGGAACCACTTCTGTGATTTTGGAATAATGAAGGAAAATGAGCCATTAAGGGAAGAACTAGGTTGGATATGGTCAGATCCCATAAGGGATTAATCTTATGTTCTAATTCAATAACTTTATGTGGAGATAATTGGTAAGAAAAAGCATTTGCATGGAGGCACCAAAAATTAAATCAATGAAATATTGGATAGAACAAGTGGGGAGGAGACCCTCAAGAAGTTGAAAGGCATTTGAAAAATTATTAACTAATGGTTTCTTAGTGGGAGGAGGAATTTTGGAATCATGATCAAGTTTAATAAGGCATTCCACACAAAGATAAGCATTTGCTCAAACTCACTTGGAAAACTACAACATTGCCAAAGATGTTATTTTTTTGGAAGGGGGCCACCATTCAAAAGCAACAACAACAACAAAAAAAAACAGAGGCCACAGGCTTCTCAAATCTCATTTTCAAAGCATCGAGAGAGCGAAAAACCACAGTAGCGAAAAACCGCAAGTGCGATTTGCGTTTTACCTTTTCGAGGTTGAGGTCGAGGTCGAGGCCGAGTTCGAGGTGGATTTGTCCAATGGCAGGTAAATGCTAGTTCAATCCTTTTCTTTTAGCCTTCCATTCTTTAATTTTTTTTCATAATTTCATTGTTTTTATAATTATTTTGAAGAAATTTAAAAAAATAATTGAATGTGAACAATCAAATAATGATTCTAAGTAAAATAACTTGCAATTTTATGTTTAAATCTTAACAGACAACACATATGAACAACAGAATGTGGAAAACCCACCCTCTAATAACCCACAACAACCTAACCCACAACCAAACCCAGACCCAGAGGGGGAACAAGATAGAAACACACAGATTATTACACGCTTGGCATCATTGAGGTGCCTTAGCTCATCTATTAGAGTGGGGGGGTCATTTGAGAGATTCTTTAGCCGATGCCTTGGACACAAAAACAAACACAATTTCTGGTGCCCAAGGAGCTCTGTACAACATTACCTTATATAGAGAATCTAGGAGGCAATACTACTCCGATGGATTGACTCATAAAGACATCAAAGCCCTTAAAATTACAAAAGACTAGTTATTTTCATTATTCCGGGACCCTAGCACCGGATTGGTTCCACCCACCAGTTGAGCACACATTTCCATAAACTGGTGCATTGAACCAAATATAAAGGCTAATTGGATGGATCATTGGTATATGGTATTTAATGAAGACCCCCATGGGAATAGGGACATCCCATTTTATTTTCTTAGGAAGTTGTATGCAAAATTCATCCTAGGGAAACATGTTAACTACTTCGATCTCTTAAGAAACCAGGGTGTTGGTCATGGGATGCAACACGATAGGGAAGGAGCCAGGACAGATCCCAACCATGTGCCACTCCCACCACGCACACCAAAACCCCCTCGGGTATATCCTCCTGCAGGTCCTGTCATTGATTATACACAGGAGGCATTACTTGACATGGAAGAGACATCGCTTGAGCATGGGACTGATGTCCAAGGCAATGTAGACCAAGGGGCTGGCACTTCTACGGTGGGCCCATCTACAGATCATAGAGGAGATGCAGAGTCTTCAGAGGCGTCGTGTTAGTCCACACCCTTGCACATTGTGTGGAGGCATATCCTATGGCCCTGCTTCTGACTTCCGAGATGATGGATTACTTCGCTTTGTAAGTAAAACTCATTATTTTAATATTATATTTTGTTTCATGTCAAAATATTCAATTGTTTCACACTTTATTTCTATTTAATTATCTAACAATTTTTGTGAACAAATATACAGCTGGTGTCCCATGGCACACCACAGTCACATAGTCTGTCGATCAATGTTGAGAACATTGATGCGACTGTCAATATTGCTTATGGGTTTGGTTCTTCACCAACAGGGGTAAGAACTATACTTGTTAATTTGTCAACTTTATTTATATATTTATAGTATAGATTGTAATGTATTCAATATGTATCCTAATTTTGATACTTGACATGTTTTGTGCAGGTTTCCCAGGAAGAGTATATTGTCTCGCAGCCTATTCCCTCTCATGCAGAGGTAGATTCGTAGACACAGGTATTATTTGAAATATGCTTTTAATTATATATATGCTTTTAATTATGTTTTGCTTTGTTAATGCTTTTAATGAACATGATGATGGTGAGGATGAGGATTATGATGACGATGATGGTGAGGATGCTGATGATGTTGAGGATGACCATGATGATGATGATGATGACAATGATGATGATGATCATGATGATGATGATCATGATGATCATGATGATGATGATGATGATGATGAGGATGAGGGTGATGAATGATGATGATGAGGATCGAGGTTGATGATGATGAGGATGAGGGTGATGATGATGATGAGGATGAGGGTGATGATGAAGATGATGATGAGGTTGATGGTGATGATGAGGAGGATGATGAATATGATGATGATGATGAGGATGAGGCTGTAGATGAAGATGATGATGATGGCGAGGATGAGGGTGATGAACAATGCTGATGAGGGTGATGATGAGGATGAGGATGAGGGTGACGATGAAGATGATGATGAGTATGATGATGATGATGAGGAGGAGGGTGATGATGAGGAGGAGGAGGATGGTGATGATGACCATGATGAAGCTGATGAGGATGAGGGTGATGATGATGATGATGAGGATGAGGATGAGGATGAGGATGGGGATGAGGATGATGATGATGAGTATGAGGATGAGGGTGTTGATGACCATGATGATGATGATGATGATGATGATGATGATAATGAGGATGAGGGTGATGATGATGATGAGGATGATGACCATGATGATGATGAGGAGGATGAGGATGATGATGGTGATGATGATGATAAGTTTGACGATGATGATGAGGGTGATGATGATGATGAGGTTGACGATGATGATGATGATGATGATGAGGATGAGGGTGATGATGAGGGTGATGATGACCATGATGAAGCTGATGAGGATGAGGGTGATGATGATGATGAAAATGAGGATGATGATGATGGTGATGAGGATGAGGGTGATGATGATGATGAAGATGACCATGATGATCATGATTAGGATGAGGATGATGATGAGGATGATGAGGATGAGGGTGATGATGATTATGAGGTTGACGATGATGAGGATGAGGATGATGACGATGATGACCATGATGAAGCTGATGAGGATGAGGGTGATGATGAGGAGGAGGAGGAGGAGGAGGAGGAGGAGGATGAGGGTGATGACATCTGATGATGATGATGATGACGATGATGACCATGATGATGGTGATGAGGATGAGGGTGATGATGATGATGATGAAGATGAGGATGAGAGTGATGATGATGATGATGAAGCTGATGAGGGTGATGGTGATGACGATGATGATGAACAATGATGATGATGATGAGGAGGAGGAGGAGGATGACTATATGATGACAATGATGAAGATGAGGATGAGGGTGATGATGATGATGATAAGGATGAGGGTGGTGAACAATGATGCGTTAGGACAAAAAAAAATTAGTTAAAATTTACCTATAGCACCATTAGAAATTACCTAGTTCAATTATGCTAGCAACATTAAAGAACTTCCATGAAGTAATCTATAGTGGGAACCCACCACCCATACAACTTCGAAGTAGCTAGTGATATTGTGAATCTAGAAGCCATACCACATAAATTAGCTCTGAACATAATTATATATATCGCATATGCGATATGAATAATCTATAACGTATATGCGATATAGCTTATTCATATCACATATGCGATATGGATAAGCTATATCGCATATGCGTTATATCACATATGCGTTATTTGAAAATTTAAATAATTGGCGGGATTAAGGTTTGGCATTAGGCTTGGAAGTAGCTTCAGAATACCGAACCTATTGGCTAGGACAAATCAACGAGGGCTATTGCTTGTATTTTAGAACTTTATCAATATGCTCAGATTAGATGTCGTGTTTTGATATGACATACACAATATTTTTTTATGAAAATGTATGATATTGTCGAGTACGAAATGAAGATTCTGAATATATAATTTTTTCCTTCAAAACTATGTCTTATTTATTTATAATTATTTTTCTAAATGACACATGTTAGTTTTCGAAAATACATACATCGATTTTTTGTTATATAACTTTTGATTTCCATCACCATTTCCCAAAAAAACTATATGGTGCACTAGACGAGATCAATCTCTACTATCTTATATTAAGAAATCAAGGATTTCATTAATTTTTTACCCTAAAGTGTTGCACCCACACATAAGTTTTTAATTTCAAAATTTTCTGACTTCAATAATTAATAATAAAAAAAATAATTCATAAAAAATTCCGAATAAATAGTGTTGCACTAGGCCCATATGTCATTTATATGTGTGCAATATTTTATCCCAAATGGACATCATTTACCGCATATATTGCTGCACCCGCACAAACATATATGTTAAGATGTGTTGAAAATTTGAAAACATGGATTCGATTGATTAAAGGAGTCCATGATTGTGCATCAGCCCTTTAATCAATCGAATCCACATAGATCTAATAAACAAAGTGTGTAGATTCTATATAATGGAACTTTTTATATATTTTTCATGCAATTGGTAACAGAAAGAGCTTAGTGCCCCCTATTGAAAAAAAACACGACTTCTAAAAAAGTCACTTTATTTCTTAAAAACAATACTTTGAAAAAAAATGTCATTTATTTAAAAAATAGAATAATTTTTTTTTGCGCATTCTACATGATCACACACTTTTATAGATTTCACATGTGATTGTAAAGAGAAATAACTTAATACCTTTGTTTTTAAAAATTATGACTTCACAAAAAATTATTTTATTTCTTTCCAAACATGAATTTTTAAAAAAAGTAATTTGTTTAATAATCTCGACCAACAAACTATGCAAATTCTACATGATTGCACATTTTTATACATTGCCCTCACAATTAGTATGAGTAACATATTAGTAGCCATATTGTTTTGAATTCAAGTTTTCTATGGAAAATTAAGTTATTTCTAATTTATCAAACTCCATTTGTTTATTAAATCTACTTAACAAACTATGCAGGTTTCTACATAATCATTTGTGCACACAATTGTAAACATGAAGAGCTTAGTACCACTTCGTTTAAAAATCACTACTTCTAAAAATATTACTTCATCTCTTAAAAAACATGATTTAAAAAAAATAACATTTATTTAATAAATCAAATAAACATAGTATACACATTCTACATAATAGAACCTTTCAATACAATGTGCACATAGATGGTAAGAGGAAGAGCCTAGTACCCCTTCTTTTTTAAAAATCATGACTTTAAAAACATTACTTAATTTCTTTAAAAACTAGACCTTAAAAGACACCATTTGTTTAATATAGATAAAATAAGCAAAGTATGTGCATTCTACATTATGACATCTTTTTATAGGTTGTACACTCAATTGTTAGGAGGAATAACTTACTATCACTCACACTTTAGTACCCATCATTTTTAACAAATTATGCACATTTCTACATAATCTAATCTTTAAATACATTGTGCACACAATTGTAAACATGAATAGCTTAGTACCACTTTGTTTAAAAATCAAGACTTCTGAAAACATTACTTTATTTCTTAATAAACATGATTTTAAAAAAATAACATTTATTTAATAAATCAAATAAACATAATATGCACATTATACATAATAACACCTTTCAATACATTGTGCACATAGATGGTAAAAGGAAGAGCCAAGTACCCCTTCTTTTTTTTAAATCGCCACTTTGAAAAACGTTACTTAATCTCTTTAAAAAGAGACTTTAAAAAACACCATTTGTTTAATATACAAAATAAGCAAAGTATGTACATTCTACATTATCACACCTCTTTATAGGTTGTGCACTCAATTGTTATAAGAAACAACTTACTATCACTCATTTTTTTTTAAATCTTGTTTTCTCAAACAATTACTTTATTTCTGAAGAAACACATCTTTTAAAAAAACCCATTTGTTTAATAAATAGAATAAAGAAAATATGCAATTTTATACATATTCACACATTTAATGTACATTGAGCACAAAAATGATAAGCTGAATAGAATAGTTTAGTACCGCACATTTTTAAAAATCATGACTTCTAAAAAAAACTCTTCAAGGTGGTTCTCCCATGCTCTCTTAATTACCCAGATTAGTGATGCGCTTCCACAAGATTTTGGCTGCTCTCTGCGTTGAGTGTGCAGCCATATTCCATATTTTGGCAGGCCTACACTTGGTGGGCCTATGCCTTCTCCTCATCTCCACCAGGAGCAATTACGTTCCTTCCTGCATGTTGGCATCACGCCATTCATCAATGCGCGTAGGCTCTAATGCTCATTTTCTGCAGACCATTTCAATTTTTTGCTCATTTTGCTCCACTTTTTGGCGGCCTTCACTCACTCTTCTGCTACCCATACTGCTGCATCCATCAGGGCTGCCCACCTCTCATAGCTTCCTTCAAACATGTTTCTGCCTACCCAGTAATTAGATGCATGAGCCTACCTTCCATTTTTTCTGCCCTACCCTCCTTACTTCTGCAACTACCCTCCATATTTGCTGCGCTACCCTACATCTTTGCTGCGTTGTTTACTATTTGGCAGCACTATTCATGCACCATTGCTGCACCTCACTCCACCCATTAATTTCTATGCACTCCAAGCCATCCCAACTCCACCATTTTCCCAAACTTCTGCCAAATTAGTTATTACGCCTCCACCATTTGCCCTTTGGTCTCACGCATTTTCCCACATTTCTGCCTAGGTAGTCACATTTTATCTCCATTCAATCTATTCGCCAAGGGTTTCAGTTCAGAGATTTCACCCAGGGCGGCTGCAGCCCATGTTCATTTGTTCCCAGCTGGCATACCTCACACTCACACCAGCTTTTCCAAAAAAACCCAGCCATGGAAATCGAAATAGCACCTTCTTTGGCCTCGGTTTGGAAAAAAAAAAAATCCTGTGTTCAAAGGCAGATTCAGCAGCCCACGAAGAAAGCAACCACATCAATCCACAAGGTTGGCTGCGAGACCTCTAAGGGTCGTCTGCGAGAAGGTCGTGGTAATCGATCTGGGGACTACAAATTCAGTCATGGCGGCCATGGAAGGAGGGAAGCCCACCATCATCACTAATGTGGAGGGACAGCGAACGACTCCCTCTGTTGTTGCTTACTCTAAGAATGGTGACTGTCTCATAGGGAAGATTGCGCAGCGGCAGGCAGTGGGGATTCAAAATTTTATATGGTATTATTTGGTTATGGATGAGATCGAGTTCCCTGATCCATTATCACTGAGAAAGAGGCTCTGCCTGCACTCATCCCAGGAGGATGAAGAAGAAGAACACTAGGTAGCTGAACAACTCACAGAGGATGGGCTCGCGTCATGTCACCACCTTGCATTAAGAATCTGTATTTAGATGAAAATAAAGAGTTCAATGAAAAGATTCAAAGAAGCACTCGTCGATCTCCAATTTGTATAACTCCTATCCAAAGTGGAGGCTATTCGTTTCGGTATTGTGGAGATTTTCATGAGCTGAAGGAAATTGGGCATGGAAATTTCAGTCGCATTTACGAAGTTTTGAATAGAATTGATGGCTGCTGTTATGCAGTGAAGTGTTCACGAATCCAATTACAACATGATAGTGAAAGAATGGTCGCACTGATGGAAGTTCAATCACTGGCAGCCCTAGGCCCCACAAAATATTATGGGATATCAAACTCCCGCGTTTGAGAATGATCATTTGTACATTCAAATGGAACTTTGTGACCATAATTTGGAAACTGATAAATGACAAAGATGCCACAACTAATATTGTGTTGAAGTGGAGATAAAGGAAACCTCTAAAAATACTGAGGATGCAACTGAGTGTGTGACAGATCTACATCTTGCGGTCTTCAGCAGTGGTAGAAGCTTGCCTCTCAAACTCATTGTTTGGCTGTAAACTCCAGACTTAAAATGTATTTTCCCTCCGCTGCATTTTATTGTTATTGTTCTGAATGGATTTCACAATGGGCATTCTATCCAATGGATTTAATTATTCCTTCTTGTGTGGAAGTGGAGATAAAGGCAACCTCTAAAAATACTAAGGATGCAATTGAGCGTGTGACAGATCTACATCTTGCGGTATTCAGCAGTGGTAGAAGCTTGCCTCTCAAACTCATTGTTTGGCTGTAAACTCCAGACTTAAAATGTATTTTCCCTCCGCTGCATTTTATTGTTATTGTTCTGAATGGATTTCACAATGGGCATTCTATCCAATGACAAAGATGCCACAACTAATCTTGTGTGGAAGTGGAGATAAAGGCAACCTCTAAAAATACTGAGGATGCAATTGAGTGTGTGACAGATCTACATCTTGCGGTCTTCAGCAGTGGTAGAAGCTTGCCTCTCAAACTCATTGTTTGGCTGTAAACTCCAGACTTAAAATGTATTTTTCCCTCGGCTGCGTTTTATTGTTATTATTCTGAATGGATTTCACAATGGGCATTCTATCCAATGGATTTAAGTATTGCTGCCATTGTCCCTCTCTCTTCTGTGTTTCCTCACACTTCAAGCCTGGTCAAGACACGAGTGGTCCTACCTTGACATCCAATGAGCCACAAGTTGATTTGCCATCTTCAACATGGCATGGGCTTTCGCAGCCTTTCCATAGGGATCCATTCCCTATTTTTGCTATAGCCATCACGTACACATCTGAAAGTTATTTTGAACAGCACGACACTGGTGCAAGCATTTTTTGTTCAAGCTCAAAGATGGTTTCATATTTTTGTAGTTCAGTTTTACTTTGACACAGTATTAGTTCACTTTCAGTTGGTTGTCTTTTGTTCCATTTTTGGAATACTCTACAGCACTTTGCACAGTTTTGTTGCATTTTTTCTAGTTGCCCAATCCTCCAGCAATACTCTACACAGTTTTGTTTGCAGAGAAGGTCTTCATGGAGGTAGGGGAAAGCCTTTTGTATCAATCCATATCACATCCTTTCTGAGGGTTTCAGTATCCATTCATTTCTAAGTGGATACATAGGTCTCCTAGCCCCAAGAGGGCACAGATCTCCACCACCAAGAGACCACGTTCACATATCTCTCTCTATAGTTTATTTACAATAAGATGATGAACATGAGCTGTATGGGCATCCCCAACTACTCATCTTACACCATCTACATCATCAGCATCATCAAGTTGCAACAAAGCTCGGCACCTCTTCAACCTTTCGCATCTCCTTTTGCAAGCATGGATTCCAACTTAAAACGAGAGGCAGGAAAGCAGGGACGCTTTCCACTTAAACGGGGAGGAATGGGCTGTATGGGAGGCCCACACTCCTCATTATGTATTCGGCAATGTATTAATTAGATATATATTAGATATTAGTACAAGTAATGATCAGCATTTATTGTGCTCATTTTGGCTTCATCAATGACTTTTGTAATTGTTATAAAAAGGCATGTCTCCCAATGAAGCATTCAATATTTCTTGTTTTCTTTGTGTCTCTCATTCTGTTTTAGGTCTTAGTGTTCTTTTGGGTTTCTAAATTGAGAGGTGAGACTCTCCTAGCCTCACCTCCAATCTTTGTTGATTTTTGCTACCATATATTGCTCACCTTCCCTTAACAGCAAATCAATCATGTGAAATGTGAATACTTTGTTTATTGAGTTAATTAAATAAATGGATTTTTTTTAAATTCTTATTTTTAATGAATTAAGTAATTTTTTTAGATGTTGTGATTTTTTAAAATGAGAGGTCTTACCAATTGTGTGTGCAACCTACAAATATTCGTGATCAAGCATAATTTTCATACTTTGTTTATTCAACTTATTAATTAAATGGTGTTATTTAGAAACTTGTGTTTTTTAAGAATTAAAGTATTTGTTTTAGAAGTCATGATTTTTAAAAATGTGTGGTACTAAACTATTCTATTCACCTTACCAATTTTGTTG
This sequence comes from Pseudotsuga menziesii, assembly GCA_001517045.1. Classification (NCBI taxonomy): domain Eukaryota; kingdom Viridiplantae; phylum Streptophyta; class Pinopsida; order Pinales; family Pinaceae; genus Pseudotsuga; species Pseudotsuga menziesii. The sequence goes on from LPNX010807888.1 coordinate 389,490, forward strand.
TTTGAGAAAACACGATTTAAAAAAAAAATGAGTGATAGTAAGTTGTTTCTTATAACAATTGAGTGCACAACCTATAAAGATGTGTGATAATGTAGAATGTACATACTTTGCTTATTTTGTATATTAAACAAATGGTGTTTTTTAAAGTCTCTTTTTAAAGAGATTAAGTAATGTTTTTCAAAGTGGCGATTTTTAAAAAAGAAGGGGTACTTGGCTCTTCCTCTTACCATCTATGTGCACAGTGTATTGAAAGGTGTTATTATGTATAATGTGCATATTATGTTTATTTGATTTATTAAATAAATGTTATTTTTTTAAAATCATGTTTATTAAGAAATAAAGTTATGTTTTAAGAAGTCTTGATTTTTAAACAAAGTGGTATTAAGCTATTCATGTTTACAATTGTGTGCGCAATGTTTCAGAAGTCTTGATTTTTAAACAAAGTGGTACTAAGCTATTCATGTTTACAATTGTGTGCGCAATGTACTTAAAGATTAGATTATGTAGAAATGTGCATAATTTGTTAAAAATGATGGGTACCAAAGTGTGTCTCTTACCAATTTTAGCTCAATGTACAAAATGGTATGATTATGTATAAAATTCCATACTTTGTTTATTCTATTTATTAAACAAATGGGGTTTTTAAAAAAGATGTGTTTTTTAAGAAATAAACTAAATGTTTTAGAAATCACGATTTTAAAAAAATGAGTGATAGTAAGTTATTCCTCCTAACAATTGAGTGTACAACCTATAAAAAGATGTCATAATTTATAATGCACATACTTTGCTTATTTTATTTATATTAAACAAATGGTGTCTTTTAAGGTCTAGTTTTTAAAGAAATTAAGTAATGTTTTTCAAAGTCATGATTTTTAAAAAAGAAGGGGTACTAGGCTCTTCCTCTTACCATCTATGTGCACATTGTATTGAAAGGTTCTATTATGTAGAATGTGCATACTATGTTTATTTGATTTATTAAATAAATGTTATTTTTTTAAATCATGTTTTTTAAGAGATGAAGTAATATTTTTAGAAGTAGTGATTTTTAAACGAAGTGGTACTAAGCTCTTCATGTTTACAACTGTGTGCACAAATGATTATGTAGAAACCTGCATAGTTTGTTAAGTAGATTTAATAAACAAATGGAGTTTGATAAATTAGAAATAACTTAATTTTCCATAGAAAACTTGAATTCAAAACAATATGGGTACTAATATGTTACTCATACTAATTGTGAGGGCAATGTATAAAAATGTGCAATCATGTAGAATTTGCATACTTTGTTGGTCGAGATTATTAAACAAATTACTTTTTTCAAAAATTCATGTTTGGAAAGAAATAAAATAATTTTTTCTGAAGTCATGATTTTTAAAAACAAAGGTATTAAGTTATTTCTCTTTAAAATCACATGTGAAATCTATAAAAGTGTGTGATCATGTAGAATGTGCAAAAAAAAATTATTCTATTTTTTAAATAAATGACATTTTTTTTCAAAGTATTGTTTTTAAGAAATAAAGTGACTTTTTTAGAAGTCATGTTTTTTTTCAATAGGGGGCACTAAGCTCTTTCTCTTACCAATTGCATGAAAAATATATAAAAAGTTCCATTATATAGAATCTACACACTTTGTTTATTAGATCTATGTGGATTCGATTGATTAAAGGGCTGATGCACAATCATGGACTCCTTTAAGGGCACTTTAGATGCCACATAATACTGGAATAAATGGAAAACTCTGATTTTAGGTGACAATTAGGGTACTTCCCTAACTTATTTGAAGATGAAGTAAAAAGAGAAAAGATAGGTAATTGAATCAGCTTTTATAATATATACAATTTATGTAGAGAAAATGTGTGTAAATGATTATAAAATTAGTTTCTGTGAAAGTGTGTTTCAAATTTTCAGCACATCTTAACATATATGTTTGTACGGGTGCAGCAATATATGAGGTAAATGATGTCCATTTGGGATAAAATATTGCAGACATATAAATGACATATGGGCCTAGTGCAACACTTTATTCGGAATTTTTCATGAATTATTTTTTTATTTATTAATTATTGAAGTCAAAAAAATTTGAAATTAAAACCTTATGTGCAGGTGGAACACTTTAGGGGGGAAAATTAATGAAATCCTTGATTTCTTAATATAAGATCGTAGAGCTTGATCTCGTCTAGTGCACCATATAGTTTTTTTGGGAAATGGTGATGGAAATCAAAAGTTATATAACAAACAATCGATGTATGTATTTTTGAAAACTAACGTGTGTCATTTAGAAAAATAATTATAAATAAATAAAACATAGTTTTGAAGGAAAAAATTATATATTCAGAATCGTCATTTCGTACTCGACAATATTGTACATTTTCATAAAAAAATATTGTGTATGTCATATCAAAACACGGCATCTAATCTGAGCATATTGATAGAGTTCTAAAAGACAAGTAATAGCCCTGGTTGATTTGTCCTAGCCAATAGGTTCGGTTTTCTGAAGTTGCTTCCAAACCTAATGCCAAACCTTAATCCCGTCAATTATTTAAATTTTCAAATAACGCATATGCGATATAGCTTATCCATATCGCATATGCGATATGGATAAGCTATATCGCATATGCGTTATAGATTATTCATATCACATATGCGATATATAGAATTATGTTCAGAGCTAATTTATGTGGTATGGCTTCTAGATTCACAATTTCACTAGCTACTTCGAAGTTGTATGGGTGGTGGGTTCCCACTATAGATTACTTCATGGAAGTTCTTTAATGTTGCTAGCATAATTGAACTAGGTAAATTCTAATGGTGCTATAGGTAAATTTTAACTAATTTGTTTTTGTCCTAACGCATCATTGTTCACCACCCTCATCCTCATCATCATCATCATCATCACCCACATCCTCATCTTCATCATCATCATCATATAGTCATCCTCCTCCTCCTCCTCATCATTGTTCATCATCATCGTCATCACCATCACCCTCATCAGCTTCATCATCATCATCATCACCCTCATCCTCATCTTCATCATCATCATCATCATGCTCATCCTCATGAGCATCGTCATCATCATCATCATCAGATGTCATCACCCTCATCCTCATCCTCCTCCTCCTCCTCATCATCCTCCTCCTCCTCCTCCTCCTCCTCCTCCTCATCACCCTCATCCTCATCAGCTTCATCATGGTCATCATCGTCATCATCTGCATCCTCATCCTCATCATCATAATCGTTAACCTCACTATCATCATCACCCTCACCCTCATCATCATCATCATCATCCTCATCCTAATCATGATCATCATGGTCATCATCATCATCATCATCATCACCCTCATCCTCATCACCATAATCATCATCCTCATTTTCATCATCATCATCACCCTCATCCTCATCAGCTTCATCATGGTCATCCTCATCATCATCATCATCACCACCACCATCATCTTCATCCTCATCAACCTCATCATCATCATCACCATCATCATCCTCATCCTCATCCTCATCATCATCATCACCCTCATCCTCATCATCATCATCATCATGGTCATCATCACCCTCATCCTCATCCTCATCCTCATCCTCATCATCCTCATCATCATCACCCTCATCCTCATCAGCTTCATCATGGTCATCATCACCATCCTCCTCCTCCTCATCATCATCATCACCCTCCTCCTCCTCATCATCACCATCATCCTCATCATCATCTTCATCGTCACCCTCATCCTCATCCTCATCATCACCCTCATCCTCATCATCATCTTCATCGTCACCCTCATCCTCATCCTCATCATCACCCTCATCAGCATTGTTCATCACCCTCATCCTCACCATCATCATAATCTTCATCGAGAACCTCATCCTCATCCTCATCCTCATCATCATATTCATCATCCTCCTCACCATCACCATCAACCTCATCATCATCTTCATCGTCACCCTCATCCTCATCATCATCAACCTCGATCCTCATCATCTTCTTCATCGTCACCCTCATCCTCATCATCATCAACCTCGATCCTCATCATCATCATCATCATCATCATCATCATGATCATCATTGTCATCATCATTATGGTCATCAACATCATCATGGTCATCCTCAACATCATCAACATCCTCATAATAAGCATCCTCATCATCATCATCATCATCATAATACTCATCATCATCATCATCATGTTCATTAAAAGCATTAACAAAGCGAAACATAATTAAAAGCATATTTCAAATAATACCTGTGTCTGCGAATCTACCTCTGCATGAGAGGGAATAGGCTGCGAGACAATATACTCTTCCTAGGAAACCTGCACAAAACATGTCAAGTATCAAAATTAGGATACATATTGAATACATTACAATCTATACTATAAATATATAAATAAAGTTGACAAATTAACAAGTACAGTTCTTACCCCTATTGGTGAAGAACCAAACCCATAAGCAATATTGACAGTCGCATCAATGTTCTCAACATTGATCGACGAACTATGCAACTGTGGTGTGCCATGGGACACCAGCTGTATATTTGTTCACAAAAATTGTTAGATAATTAAATAGAAATAAAGTGTGAAACAATTGAAGATTTTGACATGAAACAAAATATAATATTAAAATAATGAGTTTTACTTACAAAGCGAAGTAATCCATCATCTCGGAAGTCAGAAGTAGGGCCATAGCATATGCCTCCACACAATGTGCAAGGGTGTGGAGTAACATGATGCTCTGAAGACTCTGCATCTCCTTTGTGATATGTAGATGGGCCCATCGTAGAAGTGCCAGCCCCTTGGTCTACATTTCCTTGGACATCAGTTCCATGCTCAAGTAATGTCTCTGCCATGTCAAGTAATGCCTCCTGTGTATACTCAATGACAGGACCTGCAGGAGGATATACCCGAGGGGGTTTTGGTGTGCGTGGTGGGCATGGCACACGGTTGGGATCTGTCCTGGCTCCTTCCCTATCTTGGGGCATCCCATGACCAACACCCTGGTTTCCTAAGAGATCGAAGTAGTTAACATATTTCCCTAGGATGAATTCTGCATACAACTTCATAAGGAAATAAAATGGGATGTCCCTATTCCCATGGGGGTCTTCATCGAAGACCATATACCAACGATCCATCCAATTAGCCTTTATATTTGGTTCAATGCACCAGTCTATGGAAATGTGTGCTCGACTGGTGGGTGGAGCCAATCAGGTGCTAGGGTCCCGGAATAATGAAAATAAGTGGTCTTTTGTAATTTTAAGGGCTTTGATGTCTTTATGAGTCAATCCATCGGAGTAGTATTGCCTCCTAGATTCTCTGTACGAGGTAATGTTGTACAGAGCTCCTTGGGCACCAGAAATTATGTTTGTTTTTGTGTCCAAGGCATCGGCTAAAGAATCTCTCAAATGACCCCCCCCTCTAATAGATGAGCTAAGGCGCCTCAATGATGCCAAGCGTGCAATAATCTATGTGTTTCTATCTTGTTCCCCCTCCGGGTCTAAGTTTGGTTGTGGGTTAGGTTGTGGGTTATTAGAGGGTGGGTTTTCCACATTCTATTGTTCATTTTTGTTGTCTGTTAATATTTAAACATAAAATTGCAAGTTATTTTACTTAGAATCATTATTTGATTGTTCACATTCAATTATTTTTTTAAATTTATTCAAAATAATTATAAAAACAATGAAATTATGAAAAAAATTAAAGAATGGAAGGCTAAATGAAAAGTATTGAACTAGAATTTACCTGCCATTGGAGCAATCCACCTCGAACTTTGCCTCGAGCTCGACCTCGACCTCGAAAAGTTAAAACGCAAATCGCACTTGCGGTTTTTCACTCCTGGGGTTTTTCTCTCTCCCAATGCTTTGAAAATGAGATTTGAGGGGCCTGCGGCCTCTGTTTTATTTTACTTTTGCTTTTGAATATCGCAAGTGCGATATATTTCTTTTGTGGCCCCCTTCCAAAAAAATAACATGTTTGGCAATGTTGTAGTTTTCCAAGTGAGTTTGAGCAAATGCTTATCTCTGTGTGGAATGCCTTATTAAACTTGATCATGATTCCAAAATTGCTCCTCCCACTAAGAAACCATTAGTCAATAAGTTTTCAAATGCCTTTCAACTTCTTGAGGGTCTCCCCCCCACTTGTTCTATCCAATATTTCATTGATTTAATTTTTGGTGCCTCCATACAAATGCTTTTTCTTACCAATTATCTCCACATAAAGTTATTGAATTAGAACATAAGATTAATCCCTTATGGGATCTGGCCATATCCAACCTAGTTCTTCCCCTAATGGCTCCTTTTCCTTCATTATTCCAAAATCATAGAAGTGGTTCCCTGTCAAAGATTCTCGTGCTCTTAATAAGATCACTAAAAAAAATTGCTATCCCTTGTCACAGTATGATGATTTTTAAGGGTAACAAGTTCTTTACGAAGATGATTGTTGAATGGGATAACATAATTAGGTTTGCATGAGTTCTAGTGACACCTATAAGATTGATTTAAGACTAAGTTTCTTCTCCATCCAAGGATTTTCATTGTGATATATCTTGAAAAAAATATCATTTTTAGTAAAACGTAGGAAGAGAACCTATGTGTGCACTTGGTACTAAAGCTGCTTCGAACTCACAAATTGCAGGTTACTCATAAAAAGTATTATATTGGGAAACCTCCATTCACTATCTAGGACTTCTTATTGATAAAATTGGAATAGGTGTTCATCTTGCCAATGTACAAGCTCTTGTTAACTGGCTCATCCCCTCATTGTTGTTGCTTGTAAAAGTATTTATCGGTGGCCTAAATTTTTATCAACATTTTACTACTCATTTATCTCACATTTCATACCCCCTACATCAACTCTCCAATCCACTTGTGTTTTCCTAACAAAGTTAATGGATGAGAGTTCTTGGAACTCAAACACTACATTGTATTTGAAATTGGTTTTGCACCTTTTGGATTCGCAATATCCCTTTGAGATTGAGACAAATGATTCACACTATGATACTAGTGCCATATTAAAATGGGTTGGTCATCCCACGAACTATCATTCCAAGACTTTGACAAACGCCAATCTAAAGTACAACACGTATGACAAATAATTTTGAGATCTAGTGAGGGCCTTGAAGCAATGGTGCCATTATGTTTTGGATAAGGAAAACAATTTTTGTACTAATAATGATCCCTTAATCTTTTGAATTCATAGTCTAAGCCTTTAAGAACAATTCCATATCAAACATGCCTCCTACCTACAATAGTTTCACGTGGTCTTTAAATATAATAAAGGGAATTCAAATTAGGCGACAAATGTGTTGAGTTTCCCTCCAACTCAACCAATGCACATTTTGGATGTTCCTTGTGTTTCCTATGAAGCTTGGAACAACTATATGC
>LPNX010807890.1:2481-12594 GCA_001517045.1 Pseudotsuga menziesii
ATGGTATTGAGCGAGTTATTTATGTAATTTTATTTAACTATTTTAATTTTTTTATTATTAATATTACTATTTAAGAGTTTTTTTATTCTTATCATGGTATTGAGCAAGTTATTTATGTAATTTTATTTAACTATTTTAATTTTTTTATTATTAATATTACTATTTTAGAGTTTTTTTATTAATAGTATTAATTTATGATTCTCTTTTTTTTAATATTTATATAATTTTTTTTAATTATTTTAAAGTCTTTCATTAATCTTATTATTTTTAAATTTTCTATTAATATCATTATTTTATTATTCTTTTTATTTTCCAAAAAAACTGATGCAGTTTGAAAAACTTATTTAGAGTTTTCCATTAATATCATTATTTTTATATATTTTTTTTCATTTCAAAAAGGTTGATAGAGTTTCAATAACTTATCAATAATTTATTAAATGTATGAGATTTTAGAGTTTTATTATGTGTATGAGATTATAAGTCCATTTAGAGTTTTCCATTAATTTTATGAGATTATGTTTTTTTAATAGATATTTATTTATACAATTCCATTTTAATAATAGCTGTTTCTTAATTTGATGTTATGGTGATTTTAATATGTTTTTTTGAGCATTTTTTTCTCTTATATTATATTATGTATTTTTAAATTCTATATTTATGTGGATATGGATTTTTAATCTTTCTCTTTTAAATATATATTGTAATTTTGATCTTCTTAATAACTTATTATTTTATAATTTATTATTATTATTTTTTCTTTATTTTTTTACATTTTTTTATCACCATAGTAATTTGATCTAGTTTAAATTACTTATTTTATGTTTAAGATTGTGATTCTTAATCACTAGGTTGAGATCAACCTGTTGAAGACTTAGTTGGCTAGGAGGTTTGATAACAAGGATCTAGAAGAAACAAAACAAATTTTGGGCATAGAAATAAATAGAGACACTAAACATGGTAATATTTGGTTGTCACAACAAAACTTTGTGGATATGAAACCACTAAATATCCCTTTTGAAGTAAGAAAAATGGTCATACTCACTATGCCCAAAATGGTCAAACTTTTGAAGTAAGCAAAATGAGAAAGAAAGAAGAAACAGGTTTTCATTGGATTCTTGCCTCTTCCAACAATCTTTCTTCGGATGACCTAATTTGTTAAAGTACCAACATTTTTACTTACCCTTTTTGCCTTATGTCTTGGATCTAGAGTTAAACCTCTTGAATTTCCTCCTCTTTCTATGGATGAACCCCTAGCCACACGTGGTCAAACAATAAAGCTCACACAATTGTAACATAACTATCCTAGATCCAAATCCTAGGCTCTATCAAGTGCCTGAGAGGGATCAAATCTCTCAAGGTGTGAACCTCTTCTTAGGTATTGCACTCAACGAGCTATCAACTTTGGCGTGCCCTATATATAGCCATTGGTTTGATTCAAACCAAAAGAGACATCTTTTTATTTAAGGTCCACATATAATATTTTTATTATTAATATTTAATATTATCTATGGCCGACATATAGGAATGAACATTATAAAATCTCCCATACATGGTCTTAAAACCATATGAAATTCCCTCCTAAAACCACGGGTTGTTTAGGAGTCCTTGCACATGGTCTTAAAACCATTTGCAAGGCCCTCCTAAACCATGTGGAAGGCCCTCCTAAACCATGTACAATAAAACCATGGGTTGTTTAGAAGGCCTTGCACATGGTTTTAAAACCATGTGCAAGGCCAACATTTTTTTGCGGATAATTCATTTTTTTATTATTTTGTTATAATTAAAATTTTTATTTTTTATTAATAAAAATAACGTTATGTAACGTTACAAGATCTCCCCCATACTAGGTTGTAGAGTACCTCTCAGCACAATCAATAATGTCTGTTGTGTTAAGGCTAATAGAAGTTACTAAGTGGTTCCAAGATTTAGACACTGAACACAATAACATGTATGTCTTGTCTTTGATTTGTCACATATTTTGTCATGTAAAGGATCTCCATAAGCTTGTTGTTATTCTTTCCAACAATATTGAATAAAACATCATCTACCAAAAATAATCGAATGGTGCCAAGAGATCTTGCTTCCATATATTCCCAGTCCTCATTAGTCATTCCCCAAGGCCTCTTTATCTTTCCTGCCAACACCTTATGCTGTCCTTGTTGCACCAACAAATCACACATATTATGCTTCCATAACTCAAATTTATTCTTCCTATTGAATTTCTCGACCTCAAACTTTGCACTCAACACCTTTTCCATTTGATGTTGCGGAACAAACATAAAAAAATATCTAACAAAGTCGCAATTCTGCACATTGATTTTCCTCTATGTGGGAGTCACGTTTTGAGTATTTGATGGATCTAACTCTAAGGTTTCATGCACAACCATTGTAGCACCATATCTATGAAGATTGATTATGTGGCCTGCATCACGTGTATGGAAAAATATCTTGGGAGAGGGAAAGGGACTTGTAACATTTCCCTATTACAACAAAAACTCATGGCCTTTCGAGGAATGTTGGCCTCCTCAAGTTTTATGAGAAGGTTACATCCCTCAGGGGGGACATGTGCCTATTGTTTTAGTTTATCCATCACTGGGATCATGATAGGTACGCATTTAGGGCTGGTTTAATTTGTTTTTCCAACCCATAGAAAAGGACATTTATTTTATTGGCAAGTTGTCTAGGAGGGGTGATAATTTGCTCTAATTCCTTAATCTACCAATTGAGGTTTCAAGAGAGAGTTAGTTGGCATATGTTTATAGATATTCCAATGCATATATCATTAACCATAGTGACCTTCAAGTTGGTGGCTAGCTTCATTTGCACGCATTCGTGGTATATGTGGTTAGGTGCTTATCGCTTTTGGTCATGACATTAGCACACTTTAACTCTAATTGGAAATTCATAATTTTCTATTTGATTTATTATGTGGCCTTAGTTTATTTTAGAGGTCAAAATTGATTAGGTGGTCACCCAATTTTTTGAGACAATTTTGTTTTCCTCTAGGTAATTTTCTCATTGTTGTTTTTTCAAAGATCAATTTTCCCATTTTTGTCAGATCTATTTACTCTATATTTTTAAAGGTTTCTTGTCATTCAATTGACATTCCCTTCCATCCCTCTGATTCTAATGATTGATGTGTTTATGCACGTATGTGGGGACATACGTTTCCCATGAGTGGCCAAGCAGAGTGACCATGTAGGCATGTTCCTTTAAACATTTTGGATTTATTGGCAAGTAAGGGAAATATCATCCTCAATATTAATGTAGAGTACATAGGAATGGAATAGAGAGGATGCAGAAACATATTCTTTACTTAGGTCGAGCCACCATATGATAAAGGTATATATATCAGATATTGTAATTAATCTTGTTGCAATTTTTTTCATACTGTTTGATGCACATGCAATTTGCTGTAAAATTTTACTTAAATTGTATTAATTATTGTTGTCTACTATTTTATAGATATTGGTACATATCCAGGTTACCTACCTCCCCCATAGGATGAGAAGATGGCATAAGCTGAGGAGGATCATTAGCCTTAGTTATAAATACTCGACATGCCATGAAGGTTGGATCATAGATGTCATATAGAGGTGATAAAACACTTTTGTGCCTTGATGATTAGGTGCAAAGTGGTACATGCACATGTTTGAGATATGGTCCTCTCTTTCCAATGAATCGTTGTTATTGATGTGTCATGTTGTTGTTTCCTTCAACATAATCGAGAGGTTGAGGTATTATGCTTGACCCACTTCATCTAGTTCATATTCTGATTATAATGATCCTCATCCTCCACTAGAGTGACCAACACCCCCTCATCCTCAACTAGAGGGACTAGAACCCACTCATCCTCCATCAAAGAGACCACCAACTCCTCATCCTCAACTAGATGGACCACCATCCTCTTACCCTCGACTATATGGACCACCATCCCCACATCCTTCACCCAACCAAGCACTAAACCGACTACCATCTCTTCTTTTAGTACTGGACTGGAATGATGGGTCTGAAGGCCAACAATATTAAGATGTGTTGGATTCCTCAGTCTCTGTTTTTTATTAGCTGTATTTGTTTTTTAGGGTTTTTATTTAGCAATGAAGTGCTTGGGGAGGTCAGTGCCCTATTGGCATTGAAATCAGACCTTGTGGATAGCTCAACAAAACTGTCAGACTGGAAATATACAGTCAATGGTCTGTCTGTGTCTCCTTGTTCATGGACTGGATTTACATGTAACAATAAGTCTAGGGTGGTGGCACTGGATCTGTCAAGTAAAAACCTCACTAGCACATTCTCAGAATCACAAGAAGTCCAGTTGCTTACCCACATTTTGAGCTTCAGTATCAGAGACAACCAGTTTTCTAGGCCATTGCCAGAAGTCATTTTCGGGCTTTCCAGTCTGAGAAACCTTGACATCAGCTATAATTACTTCAATGGTTCCATCCCTGTGGGAGTAGGGTTAAAGAACCTTGTGGACTTCAATGCTTACATAAATAAATTTACCGGGGCCCTTCCATGGGAGTTTTCCACGGGGACTTCACTTAGTGAACATCTCACATAGCACGTGCGATCATGGGATATTAAAGAACACCCTTAATTTCCAGATATATTGACCCAAACTCTTTTTGTTGAAACCCCCTCCCAATACTTAAAACCTCCTCCCCACCCCTTTTTATACATCAATCCTTATAAACCACCATACCCACCCCCACCTTAAACCCCTCATCCCCCCAATACCTGCAATATATTGGTTCAATTTTTAATAATTTTAAAACCCGCAATATGAACTAACGTGATAGGATATTGGTCAGCAAGTGAAGTCCGCAAGGAGTTTTCCAAGCTCGCTAAACTGCGAACACTAAACCTTGCTAGGAGTTACTTCGATGGGAGCATTCCCAGACAGTATGGTCAATTATCCAGACTAAAGTACATGAGTTTGGCAGGTAATTTTATTAGTGGTCCAATCCTTGCAGAACTTGGGAAGTTGCAGTATCTGAGGCATTTGGAGCTTGGGTCCAATACTTACATGGGTGGGATTCCATGGAAATTAGGTAACATGTCAAATTTGGTGTTTATGCATATTGCAAATACTAATTTAACTGGGCCCTTGCCTATGGAATTGAGCAACTTAAAAAGGCTACAAACAATGATTCTGTACAATAACATGCTTACTGGATTCATCCCATGGCAGTTGAGCAATATTGCAAGAATGTAACAATTGGATTTGTCTATTAACATGCTCATTGGACTGATTCCTAAAGATCTTTTGATGCTCAAAAGTTTGACGTTACTGAACTTGATGAGCAATAAACTCAGAGGATGCATACCTAAGGGAATCGCTGATCTTCCTAGACTGCAAATTTTGTATATTTGGAACAATTATCTCACAGGAAGCATTCCTGAACAGTTGGATAAAAATTCTAGGCTAGAATAATTTGATGCATCCACTAATCAATTAACAGGACCCATCCCCTCTGACCTGTGTGCAGGAAACAAGTTATAAAGGCTTATCCTCTTCTCTAACCTATTGACCGGATAAATCCCTCAAAATCTTACAAATTGTGCCCCTCTTGATAGAGTCCAGATGGTCCATAACAATCTTAGTGGCCACACTCCTTTAGGCTTTGGGAAGCTTCAAAATTTAAATTACATGGAGTTCCCATGGAACAATTTTAGTGGGCCTTTTCCTTCCGATCTCTTATACTCACCTAGTTTGCAATTGCTTAATGTTTCTCATAATTCTTTCCAAGGTAGCCTTCCTCCAAATATCTGGTCTTCTCCGAGCCTGCAAATATTTTCAGCAGTTCAGGGAAATAGCTTTTCGGGCAGTATTCCTGAAGATATTTTCAAATGCAAAATGATCTTGACCATTTCCTTGAGCCAAAATGAGTTAACTGGGGTGATCCCTCCTGAGCTAGCAAGTCTTTAGGTCCACTAGTTTGATTAACGATTTATCATTCATTGGAATTAATAATATCCTTCCATTCAGAATGGTTGCACCTTAGGATGGAATAGCCTTGAATAATGAAGTTCAAACAAAGAAGGGATTACTATGGATGACTAAGCACTTAGAGGCAAGGAAGGATGTAGTAAGTGTAATGCTTTTGGGAGCTAAAAATGAGCATATATATATAGAGTACCAAATAGGTTAACCTTATATATTGTTGGATCCATGGGTGGGAGGGACACAACCTAGAAAACTAAATAATCTTATTTTCTAGTGGAATAGAAATAAAAAGTGATTCTTCTAGTATAGATGGGTCGAAATGGGAACAACCTAAGACATGAAAATGAGGTTATGGGAAAGAACAATATAATAAATATCCTTGTGAAAGTCCAATAGCCAAACCCCTTAATACCTTATTCTCTAAATCAAGTAACATGAGGCACATGGAATCTCATGTGTATCAACAAGGACAATCTTAAAAGGAACATACTCTTGGGTGATCGATAGCAAAGTGATACCATGAGGAAAAGGTGAAAAGAACCCATATCAGGGAGTCAAATATAACATGAAACCATAGACTCCCAAATATTGGGAGGAAATTTATATCTCAAACCACATTCTTGTTGATGAATGAGTCATCGATTTATGCAAAATGACTTGGTTAAGAAAACACAACAAAGCCATAGTGAGAGAAAGTCTTCATGGGAAAATTGTCACTACTTATGGATCTAGACCTAAGTTGTCTATCCATGACTAGGATGAACCATGGTTTTGATGAAGTGGAGGTATGAACTAAAGGATGTTGAAAAATCAATAGTTTATTTGTGTCTAGTGGTGAAATTCCACTCAAACCTAGGGCTATTTGGCTCTCCCTGAAATACATTCAGGTGTTCACGAGGCCGTCTAGGGGTAAATCACTATTTTGGTATGGGATACAAGAACCATACAAAAAATTAAGGCAAACTCCAAATACTAGATTTCCCCAACAAAATGGGTAAGGGTCAGGTAGTGAAATGATGAGATATAAGATTCATCATTAATAGAAAAACAATACAAATCACCAGCTAAGGCCCCTAAATGACTACTCAATGATGAAGGATGTATTGAATGCAAATACAACAAGTTTTTGCAGAAAAACAACCAACCTTAAAATATTATGTAATATATCACTAATTAAGTGCTATTGTGTTGAATATGAATGGGACAAAGAAATATACCAGATATATGGAGCGTAAAAATACATTGGTAGGGGATTTTCCTAACTTAGATGGAAGCACCAACATGAGTAGGTGTGGATGAAGTGGAAGAAATAATGTTGGCTTGAGTAACACAAACATTGGTGATAATCAAATGACCCAAACTCCTAAGCATTCCTCCATATGTTCCATCTGTGGAGGGTCAAGGCCTAAGATAAATCTTAAATATGTAGTCAATGGACAACGACTAAAAATTCCTATACTAACCCTTATTAGTCCCAAGGCATGGAGGAAGACAGGTTAAGAAAAATATGGTTTTTGGTTCAAGGATGCAAGGTGACCTTAATTTTTTCAAGGTAAGAATGGGTAGGTAAAATTTCTCAATCCAATGTCTAAGTACCAAACACTACAACACTGAGGTAACCCATGTCCTACTCTAAGGAAAAGATCAAACAACCTTCAACAAATGGGATCTTGTACCTGTAACTAACACACATAGGTAGGTAGATAATACCTAGGGGCATTAAATACCTCTCTTTATGGAACTCAAAAAATAACCCCATAAATTTTAGAGAAAGGGCAGCTCCTCATGAGAAGCAAATGACCAAGATCGACTAACTATTTAGCAAAAACGCAGGTCTTTGAACATTCATAATATCATGTATGGGGGATAGCAATTTCCTAATGCAAGAATCTCAAGGAAGTTGGTAAAAGCATGCATATCTTGAATAAAATAAACTTAGTGGAGTACATGCAACAATTTTGTTCATTGTGAATTTCTTACATAGAATCTAGTGTCGTCTAGTGACATTCCGAATAGAATTTCCATGTAGCAAATTCATTTGCATGCCGAAGTTTTTAATCAAATAATCTCTCTTGGATTCAAATGTATGTTGAACTTGAGGGATAATATCAACCTCCATTTAGTTCGCAAATTATATGTATATATTTTATGCTCACACAGGATAGACCAAGTGGTTGGGACTCTCGATGTTAATGTTGCCCAAATTAGTTTGATTCCATGGATTAACCCAAGATGTGTGCTTGTGAGTGGTTGCAAGAAAAAATGGGTTATAGTGGTAGCCATGAAATTTGTTCATAGATATCACAAAATTGATTCTTCATAGTTCTAATGTCTTGCACACACAAAAAAAGTATGTAGTTTATAATGTCTTTACGTATACTAGTTTCTAGAAAGATACAAGCCATTTTGCAAGAGGGATTAATAATTTTTGAGCTATTGAAGGTTATGATAATATGATCTGTTTAATTCAACAATTATAAGTATCAAGATATAGCTAAGGAAATGCTCAGATTTTGACAAAATGGTAGTTATGTTCAACTAGAGAAACACCTACAATAGACAATAATTATAAAAAAGGTGATCCCAATGTTCGATCAATCAACAAATATTGCCTCTCCAACTTTATTTGTACCTTTAATCATACTTGTCCAGCTGCACATATGTATTATATTTCTTCTGCTACACAGATGTATTAAATTTGAATATGCCCTTATATTTGTATTATTTATATATTTTGAATTCCTAAATGTTACATTGTGGCAATTTACTTGCTATCATGACTTAGTAATGGAAACTAGCTTAGTGAACCATAAACATAAATATCACACGGAAATGTTATTGTTAGACACTACCAAAACCATTATCAAGGAAGTGTGATGTTTTCCTTCTAACTACCATGATTTTGAGGAAATTTAAATAATATTTTCAAGTGATATGATATTTAGTATGAGTCCATTAAATTTCTTTTGTTGTTGTAAAGAGATGAATTTTGGAAATTACTATCAATTGCTTCTAATTACTAGGATATTTGAGTGCTTGTAGTTACTAACCAATTCGTATTAACGATCTACAATATTCTATTGAAGATGATTCAATGTGCATGGCTAGCCCATAAGTTGTTTCAATAGAATTTAGAGATTGAGAACCTACCAACACTGGAAAATACAAGACCTATATATGATTTAACGAAATGATAATTAAGCTTGTACTCTGCTTCGTTGAAATCCTATACTTCGTTTCATTGGAATTTTGAGACCAATGGCCTTCTTCAAAGAGGGTGGCTTTGAAGAGGAAACCATCCACCCAAATCCAAATAAACGTGTATGAATTAAGAATAAAAGAAAGGTCGATTTTGGAACTAGAATGTCAAATTTGTCACCTTCCATAATTTGTTTATTTAAGGAGAAGTTGTTGTGATTGAATCTTAACTAAAATCATATCTATTCTAATTACATTATGCAATAACTTAGCATATCATAGTAGGTTTAAGTTGATAACCTTTAACTTATCATATTATATCAATTGCGATTTGATAACATTTTGATCTGGATTATTTAGAGAATGAAATGAAGGCAACGATATGAAATGGAAACATAGACACAAATATTTTACAGAGGGAACAATAGTATAGGAAAACCCAAATTCTATAAATGAAATGGAATGGAGGAACATTGCAAGCTACAAAGCAATACACACTAGCTCATATGGTGGTAGCTTATCTCTGAAGAGAGATGTACTAGCTACTCTCATTCACAAGAGTTGATTACAAAGAGATTGCAAAAGGACCTTTTATCATAAACATAAAGAGGAAACAATATTAATATCCAAAAAATCCTAACCCTATGAGATGAAGTGCCAAAAGGATTTGTGGGCCTTTATGTGGTTAATTGATACGTCAACTTTCTGGGGGTGCAACTTTTGCATATGATATTTGTTTAAGGATCTTGATAGCTCATTGAAAAGAACTAAATGAGAATTTCAGCATTGATAAGGTCCATGGTATTCCATGGCATCCATGTCCCCCTTGAATGGAAAAAAACCATTGTTTAGGGCCTCAAAATGACCCTTGAAGTTCGGGTCCTGAAAAGTGATAGAAAATTGCCAACAATATTGAGAACCATTATAACTCTGTTAAACAGGTGGGTGGCCACTAGTATCCACCTAAA
>LPNX010807906.1:2518-132230 GCA_001517045.1 Pseudotsuga menziesii
AACATGCTGCATATATATCTCTTCAGTGAGATCTCCATTTAGGAAGGCACATTTTATATCCATGTGATGTACCTCCCATTGCCTTGAGGCTGCAATGGCTAGGGCTAGCCTGATGGAATCCATCTTTGCCACTGGGGCAAAGGTCTCATTGTAATCTATCCCATGAACCTGTGAGTAGCCCTTGGCTACCAATCTGGCCTTGTACTTTAGTGGTGAACCATCAGCAGAAAATTTGGTCTTGTAGACCCACTTACACTATACTAGCTTCCTCCCTGGGGGAAGATCCACTAGCTCCCATGTGTTGCTCTTCTGGAGTGAGTTGAACTCCTCCTTCATGGATGTTTTCCATCTTGGATATCCTGCTGCTTCTTCATATGTTTGAGGATCACACTCCACCATCAAATAGCATTTTTCAGCAAACCTAGGATCCTTCATGCACAGACCACTCTCAAATTTAGATCTAGTCCTCCTTGGGTCATTGGAGTCCCCAGCTAGCTCTCTTGCTACATGTAGTGTCTTGGATGCCCATTTTGGCCTTGTAGGGCTGTTAGGGTCTGCAATAAACAATTATCCATCAGACAAATCAGAATCAGCATGTTCAACAAACTCTTTACTTACTTCCTGAGGTTCAGGTGGAGAAGAGGCTTCTCCAACTTCCACTGCTGCAAGGGGTTCTTCTTCAAACTGAACACACGTTTCAATGAAGGCTTTGTTTGTGCTCAAATTTATCAGTTTATACCCTTTTGAATCTTCAGAGTATACAACAAAAAGACACTCTTGGCTTTGGGGTTGCAAAGCCTTCCTTTTCTCTGTTGGAATTCTAGCCCAAGCCTTTGAGCCAAAAATCCTGAAATGGGTCACATTTGGCTTGTGCCCACTCCATGCTTTGAAGGGAGTCATACCATCAAGCTGTTCATGAGGCACCCTATTCTGAATATAGGTTGCATAGTTGATAGCTTCGGCCCAGTACTTTGGTGGCAAAGTTTTGGCCTCCATCATGCATGTTGCCATCTCCTTCAGTGATCTATTCTTCCTCTCAGCAACACCATTTTGCTGTGGTGTGTAAGGGATAGAATTCTACATCTGAATACCTGCATCTGCACAATAATTAATAAACTCAGAATTGACATACTCACCACCATTGTCAAATTTGAGGACCTTGAGTTTCCTTCCAGACTGGTTCTCAACCAAAGCCTTAAAGACTTTGAATAGGCCAAAAACTTCAGACTTGTGTTTCAGGAAGTAAACCTAGCAATACCTGGAAAATTCATCAATGAAAGTCAATGCATATTTGGCCTGACTCGTGGACATAAGAGGGAATGGGCCAGCAACATCACTGTGGATCAGCTCGAGGGGTGCAGAGGTTCTCTCATGACTAGCTCTCTCAAATTTGTGCTCTGGGTGTTTTCCTAGGATACAACCTTGGAAGACTCCTTTGGAAAATTTTATCTTGGGAAACCCTATGACCATCTCTTTTTCACTAAGATCAGAAAGATACTTGTAATTTAGGTGGCCAAATATTTCATGCCAAATCTTGCTAGCCTCATTAGCATGAATCAGAAGAGCAGAGGGGTTTGAGTAAGATAGGAAGTGTGAGAACATGTATACCTTTTGAGCATGATTCACAACTCCTTTTGCAATGACTCTACCACTTGAGATCTTTGTGATCTCAACTTCATCAAGGGAGAATATGAATTTCTTAGGATACCCAGTGTGAGTCATCTAGTACACTGACAAGAGGTTGGAGGAAAGACTAGGCACATACAAGACATTACTGAACTGACCATGATCAAGATCAATCCTCCCTTTGCCCAAACTTTCAGTGAGAGAGTCATCTCCCAGTACTATAGGTGGTCCTTTCGACATGTCAAGTGAGGAGAATGCCTCCTTGGTCAAAACCATGTGTCTTGAAGCTCCAGAATCAATGATAAAACTAGGTGAGCTTGATGTGCCAGCAACCAATGCATGAACTCTCTCTCTCTGTCATCTGAACTTGATCCTCCTTCTCTCTTCTTTGAGCTGTCTGGAAGGGAGATGCCATTCTTCTCCAGGAGTTGGGTCAGCATGTCTACTTGCTTCTTCATACAAAAGCTTTCAGTGTGATTACCCTTATTGCACTATGCGCACTTGCTCATTTCACCTTTGTTTTTCTTCTTCTGGTAGTTCTTCTTGGAACCTTGTGGCTCCTCTGGAGACTGTTTCTTGTCTCTCTTTTGCTCAGGTGGGTTTTTAGCTTTATTTTTGCTTTTTGAATCCACCTTTGAATCTCCAGTAATCAGAGCTTGATCTTTGGATGGTTTGATAGTGCCCATCATCACCAGCTTATCCTGTTCTTATGTGAGAGATTCCATGAAATCTGCAAGGCTAGGCATCTTCCAGGTTCGAGCTGTCAGTTTTGTGGCATAGAAGGTCAAAACAAACACTGAATAGTTAGGGACTAGCTTCGAGAGAATGGCTAGGACAAGCTGATCATCCTTCTTTTCGATCCCACGCTGTTTCAGTTGCAAAACAAGTGCTTTGAACTTGGAGAAATATAGCTGCAGGGATTCAAAGCTATTTGGACTCAGAGAAATCAGCTCATTTTTGATTTGATGTCCCCTCATCTCATCTGTCTTTCCAAAAATATCAGTAAGCTTCTCCCATACTTCATTCGGTGATGTCAATGCATCAAGATGGAAAAGGAGGTCTCTGGAAATACTCAAACATAGGAGACCATAGGCCTCATCGCTCCTGTTGTGCCATTTTATCTTCTCTATAGCTGCATTGGGCTCTGCTTCTGTTGCCATAGTCACCATGTAGAGGCCTTTCGCTCTCAACAGTATCTCCATCTCTGCTTTCCATTCAAAGAAATTGAATGGAGTCAAGATAGTTTTCTGTGATTGATCCATAGCTTAGAAAATCTGTCCCGGCTGTCAGTAGAAGGATCCCATTCACTGATGTCGAACCTGCAAAACAATTTTGAAGGAGAGAAATTGATCTACAATGGATCTAATACCATGTGGAAATTTAACCCAGTGATAGATTAATTTTACTCACAACAATTTACAATTGATCATGCAAAATCACTCACAAAAGAGACTGAAATTGGAGCTGACGCTAAACTGTATTAACTCAGTGTACAATATCCAACCCTGTAACATAATAGGTTGATGTATAGATAAAATACATCATGGATTCGAATGCATGAGGAGCAATTCGAATCTAGCATAAAGCAGGCTTACTAAAATTAAGCAAATCCCCCATAGGTGTAAAAAGCTGATCCCAAATCTGTCATGGAGCTCACGAATTAGAAAAATGGCTTAGGAAAGCTAAAGAGTGATGGAATGAAAAATCATACATGCTTTTCCAAGGAGAAAAGAGTGGAGGATGAAGAGGACAAAAAATTAGTTCACCTCACCTAGTCAAACTTTCCCTATTGCCTTAAAACACTGAAAAAGCAGGCAATAAAGCAGAAAAAGCAGAAGGGCACCTAGGAGACCAGAAATAAAGTAGAATTGATTCCTTGAGGTTTCCCAAGCGCTACATGGGTCAAATTAGGCAAGCTGGACCACTATGGATAGGTAATTGACAACTTGCATGGTGGGACACATGAACTAGGCAAATAAGACAAAAATAATTAAATTAATGTCTAAGGTAGTAAACTATGGGTTGATTATTCTAATACTCATATAGGCAATACGGTGGGGTGCACCTTGGACCTCCTCACCACCTCAGATAAAGTTGGAAAGTGGAATTCATAAAGGCGGTGATGAAGAATTCAGACACCAAACCTTTCAGTACAAGCATTCACTCCTACTGGTCATTGCTCAACATCATCACCACATAGTAGGAGGAGGTATGGCTATCTAAAAATAGGTGTATCTCTCAAACTGCTTTAGTCTGTTCCCCGATGGCAAGTGTTTCCCTGGTGTAAACACCTAGGATGATACAGAAACGTAAGGGCATGTTCAAAAACCATAAACACTCCCTCATAGATGAGCTTCTCAAACCAAACAACCATTGCAATTTGCTATAAAACTCAAGCCTTTATGGAAATTAATGCTCCAAATTTTCTCCTCAGCGTTCACTCATTTCCTTCTCTTCAGCGGTTCTGGAGGGTGGTGTTTATATAGGATGATGAAGGTGGAAACGAAGATGACTAGTCAACATTATTGCACACTCCTTAGTTGGTCATCATAATGGCTGCATGAGTGGACACATGGGTGGGGATTTATATTTGCTACAGAGAATTCGGCCACGTCGCCTACTTTGATGTTGCATTGCTGTCCATATGGATCATGGCATTTGGGCCTAACATCATTTTCCCTTTCACTTATGCTGACGGTGGTACTTAGAACAGTTTTGGCTAACTGCATCCCTTTGTTTCATGTAAAGGCTAGATCGCTTGAAAGATCCAAGTTTCATGTTCTTCCACTGCTTATTACATAAGCCTCATCACAGATCTCTGAAGTTGGGAGGGGTGGTGATATCCTCACATACAATGTGACAAATAGTGCAAGGGATATGATTATTGGTCAGATTGTATGTGAGGATATCCTTTCTTTACCAGACTTGACGAGGACATGACCTTTACCAAGTTGAAAAGATTCTAGACCATCGATCTGAACCTATCTTGTATCCATCATACATGTGTACATGGCCTCCCATCTTTTCCATTTTTAGAAATACTCAGGGGGTTCGAGAATGCATACCTTGTCCATTCGAGCAATGTTTGGATTCTATCCATGTTGGTGTCTCAAACATTCAATCGGGTTATCTTCAGCTCCACAGCTCAGAAGGAATGTGTTAAGTCAGTAATTTGTTTCTTAAATTTTTGTTTGATTTGCATTTTATTTCATGTTATTCATTTGCTTTAATTTGATTTTTCTTCTTTTAGGAAATTTTCTTTAGTTTTATATGAAATTTTGGGCTTGCTTTTGAAATTTTCCAATTTTAAACTTTAGGTTTTTTTTTTTGTTAAAGGGTTTTTAAAGTCATTATATAAAAATAATGGATTCATAGACCATACTCTGAGTATAATCATGCATAATCATTACCCTAACAGCTTTAAAACTCCATGCAAAATGACAAAAAGATGAAAAAAAGCACCAAAACAGTGCTAGAATTATTCTTGTAGCGCTGGAGCAAAAAATTAACAAAGGCGCGCTATCGGAAAATCGTTTTTTGCCATAATGGTCATTTTTCAGTCCGTTTTTTTGGGGATTTCGCTGGGGAAGTGTTAAATAAATAATTGGTCACATTTGATATATGTTTTGCCAAGTTTTTTTTCATGTAAACAGGCATAAGTCTCATGTGAGAGAGATTCTGGCAACCGTTCTGGCAACTGGATGCAAATTTATGGAAAATGATGATAGTGAGCGAAATAAGCAAGATTTTTGGGGAAGATGTTCTAAATTAAATATTATGGAGTTGGATATGTTTCTGTGTGTGTTCCTGAGCATAGTTAATGCACTTTTATTTTTGCTCGTTTTACCACTCCTGGGAAAGCACTGTGCTGAAGTATTATCTATAAGCATAACATGATTGGTGCTTCTATTCTTTGCACTCGGTTCTTTATCCACAAACTCTAATGCTGGCTCTATAGTGAATGGAATGATTCCAAGAGTAAAGCGTGAAAGCCTTTACACAGCCGTGGCCCTTCTCGATGCAAATATCATGCCTCACAACTTTTACCTCCACTTTTTGATTATTTAACTCGATTCCATATTCTACCTACAAGGAGCAGCAATGGCGGGCAGTTTGCATAGGAATTCATTGAAGTTTATGCTGGGATTTGTCACCGTATGGACATGGATATCACAGTTGGAAAGTAGTGGCCTTCCCTTGCCGGATTCGGTGCATGTTATTCAATCAGAAAGTTTTCAGAAATTAGTGGAAAGCATTGCCCTTTTGCCACTATGGTCAAAGAGGGTGTGACTGTTGATTCAGGCTCATGTTTGTCATCAAACTCATTTTTGAATTCTTCAGTTTCTTGCCCAGAAATGTTAAGTGACAATGATTTGAAGCACATAGCTGCTGCAAATACACCAATTTCTGTGCCAAGGGTATCTCCACTGTCATTCACTGATTGTTCTCTTTTATGCGATACTTCAAGCTTGTCCATGATCTTACCATCAGATGCCTCATGTCTGGGTACTTCTGTGAATTTGGATTCAGAGAATATGCATTCATTACCTTGTGATAATGAGCCATTAGAAACTGGTTTTCACATATCTTCAAACGTTGTCCTCAATGAGTCAGTAGCCAGTAGTTTGGACAAGCATGGTTATCCAAGAGAAGAGCATTTCATAGATAAGGATTCCCAGAGTGTACAATGATCAATAGAAGGGGTTCATTCTGGTTCAGAGGTTTCAAGCAAGTGCATTTATCCAACTCCTCAAAATCCGGGACTATATTTAGAGGAAGCTTTAGCTTCAGCATTTTCTGCATTTTCAGCTTCTGTTGCTCCAATACAGGTAGAAACAATAGACACCTTCGCAGAAGCATCTCCAGTCTCATTACAAAAAGAAAATACATATGGCAAGGAAGTTTGTTACCACAAGAGTCTTTCTCACTTGGAAAAAATAGGCATATGCACAGGAAGACATTGTGGTTCATTGGAGGTAGATAATACAGATGATGAGGGGTTTTGTTATCATGATGATGCAGTTTTAAACACTTTCGAAGGAGTGCGATATTTAAGTCAGGAGAATATGGGTTCAGTTTCATATGCCAAACATATTGTATATAAACGGAGCAAGATTACAAATCCTCAGGATAGTGTTGCCATTACTACTAAACTGTCCTATACGCCAAGCACTGTATTGGTGATGAACCATGACGGTGAAGTCATGTCTTTGGAAAATAAAACTGAATGTGAACTACTAAATAGTGAAGAGATGGCAGGGATAAATGATTCCCACACAGTTAATGTTATCCCAAACATGGGCAGACAAGAACAAGAAACACTTATACTGTGTGATTTCCAAGAGCAGCTTCAATCACTAGAAGGATCTGAAGTGCTTGTATCTTCAAAAATGTGCTCAAAGCCTACTAAACTTATAATTGATAAGGAGTAAGATCTGGTGGCAGATGGGAGTTTTAGTCCTTTATATGAAAAATCTGAAAGTGAATTATCAGGAACTGAGGTTATGCTTAATGATGTGAAGATGGAGGCAGGGCAAGGTGACATTGTTGTTGAATCAGATAAATTCACAGAAAATCAGGACAAGTCTGCTCCAATAAAATTTCATATAAATTCATCCTCTCTATTGGATGTATCATTTACATCTTCTAATAATTTTCAAATGAATATGTCTTTGGAATCTCTTTTGTCCAGCCATTTAACTCTGACAAAGAAGAGAAACAGAGGTACATTGGAATTTGGCAATATAGACAGTCAAACTCCTGCAAACAAAGAGGCTGTAAATTCTGGGAATTGTCTGCCTGTGAATTTGGATATAAAAGGAAATGACCTGGACCATAATACCATACAAACTTTGCAATAGAAGGATACTTGTGTCTTAGAGAACCTGGCAATCACTGAATTGTTTGCTGCTGTAAGTGAAATGCACAGATCACTGAGAATTCTGCTCAGTTTTTTCCTGTTTTGGGTTATTGAAGTAAAATGCCAACCACGAGCTAAGGGAGAGGAATTTTTGAAAACCAAAATAGGTTTTTGTTCATAAGATACTCATATACAAAAAAATCTCTCATTGTTTCAACATCTATCAAGATTTTAAAGATTCAGTTTAATCTTTGCAGCCTATTTTTCAGGGATTTTAAATATTTAATATTTTCCTGTTTTAGTGTTCATTTTGCGGGGCATATTATGATTGATTAGAGATGAATTTTTAAAACCAAAGAGAGGTTTTTTTCCATCACTGGCCCATTCACAAAAACCTCTCTCATTTTTTACACAGGTGTCAGGGATTGAGACATGTGGAAGCTTCTTTGACACCTATTTTCCCAGAAATTCGCCATATTTGCCATGAATCCGATTTGCTATTTTTAGTCAATTAGTTGAATTAGTTAGTTAATGTAACTGCTGGATAGTTTCAATTTCGACCTAAGAAGGGGATATAGAACTATTTCTTTGTAATTATAAATGAGGGACAAAGGGACTGAAGAAAGGTTCGATTTTTGAGAGCTTTCAGGAGGTCTTCAAGCTCAGTTGGTTTTCAGACTTGTTCATGAGCAAGGTACAAAACTCTTGTATGCAGTGATTGATGAAACTATGAGATATTTATGACTTTTACCCTTCATATTTATGTATTGGCTTCATTTTCATCTTTTCTAGTTGCTTAAATTGATAGATTCATTGACTGGTTTATGTTATATTCTGGTAATGCCTGTCATTTATGCTTGAATCTCAATACTGTTTCTGTTTGATCTTGTTATATATATCATGCATCTTCATCTTTTATTGTTTATGATTAAGTAGCTGCTTTACTTATGAATGTATTCCCTGACTGTTCTCAAAGTTCACAACCAAAAACACATTGCAGAAACCCTAAACCTTAATTTTATTGAGTTTTATATTTGAGTGTGTGTTGGCTTGTTTCTTTGGCCTTAGAAACAATTTCTGGCACAAAAAAAATGAACCTTTTCAATTCCCCATGGATCCTTTCCTTTGCAATCTGAGCATTTGGTGTGTAGCATCTTCACACCATATTCAAACACTGACCACCTGTATAGCTTGATTCGAGAGAATCAACATCGAACCTTGATCAGTAAACTGCCTTCATCGGGGCCATTCAACTCTGAAGACCTTACCACTTCATCAATATTCCCTCATTCAATCGATTTGGCACCTTTAGATCATGGAATTTACCATGTCCGTCGATTAAACCTAACCTCATGTGATGGTCATTGATCTTTGTATCCCCTACCACTTTTCGTGATTCAAAATCTCAAATTTTACCTGTGCTAGTTCAGATCATGAAATTGACTACAACCGCAGATCTATCTCCACCTTTATCTCAGTCGTCTGATCCTTTCTCCCTTTAACACATTCCGTGATTTGGAAAATTTTCTCCCTCCATGCATGTTTATCGAGAAGAATCATTTAGGGCCATTGATCTGAATTTGCATCGATCTCAACCCTCCAACATCACACCCCTTTAACGGACTTCACGAATCTCAAAATTAAATTCTTCCTCACATCTCCTTTCCAGGGAATCACCTTCTGCCATCGATCTTCACCATCCTAAATCATGAACCTTCGAAGCTCGACACTATTTACCCTATTTCCGTTGCTACATGTTTCAATCTATACAAAATACCTATCACCATAGATCATGATCCACTCTCCATCTGACAGCTCCTGATGACAAAAATTTCTTATCGGATAACCTGAAAGGAGCTCCCGCAAAATTCCTCAAATAAGATCAATTTCAAACCTTTCAGATCCATAATTCAAAAAATTCAAATATGGTGCTAACACATGGATACAAATATTCATAATTACACATGTAATGGATGAGAAATGAAAATTTCTATTAATATAAACAGAGATACAAATGCCAACCTCTATCTGTACCTTGTCGAAATTGAGAAACCGAGTCCCTCCACCTAGGCCTCCACCACTTCAATACTCCATACAAAGACAAGCTCACAAAGAGAAATGCAAG
Organism: Pseudotsuga menziesii; assembly: GCA_001517045.1. Classification (NCBI taxonomy): domain Eukaryota; kingdom Viridiplantae; phylum Streptophyta; class Pinopsida; order Pinales; family Pinaceae; genus Pseudotsuga; species Pseudotsuga menziesii. The sequence continues at coordinate 12,130 of LPNX010807906.1, forward strand.
CTAATTTAGGAAGAGCACTAATGACTTCTTCAAGGACAAAGGGATGTAGACTCAAGCATATAAGATTGGGGAACAATTTTTCTATAATCACTTTTCTCTCCAAATTTCTCCTCTTCTAATGCTTCATAGTAGCTCAATATATAGCCCCTCAATGGGAAATGAAGGGTCAAATCGAAGCGGTTCCCGACATATAGAAGGACAATAATCAATTAATTCATTACTTGATGGGAAAACTTCAAATATTTTCATTTTTTGAGCATAAAACCCAATGTACTTGGGTGATAGTGATGCAAGCCGTGTATATGTAGGTTGTAGACTTGTGACCCACGTATATATTCAAAAATGTTATTTTAGAGGTTCCATTGGAGCATGAGGGTAATGGTAAGACAATGGGATAAAATGTGTCTGCATAGAAATAGGGAAAGGCCATCAAAGCATGATGTATAAGGTGTGGCAAATAACGCTATAATAGAAGATTATAAGGAACTCAAAGTTGCACTCGAACAAAAGACAAAGGCTAAGGACAAGACAAAGGGAATTGAATAATATATAGCAATCATCAATCAAACTGTGTATATAACAAAATAATTTGTTTATTAATACCCTCTATAAGAACATACACTCTACTAATTAAGGATAAGTTGCTCAGATTTTAGTTAAAGAAGGTTGCCAAATGCCTTCCCTATGAGCTAGAAAATAGTAGAGAGTATACAAAAATATAATACTAGAAAAGCAGTGAGAGGGACAAAGATAAACTATGTGAGTTTTCCTTCATAACTTTGTCATGATTCATCCATATAGGTGTCCCCCAACCCTTATGTTAGATATATAAAATTATGGGATTTTTTCTTTGATGTTGAAAATTGGGAGGAAATAATTGAATAACTGCAAATATATAAGGGAGAAGATGTAAATATCCACCTATGGATCAGGGTAGATATAATAAGGCCAAAGGATATAATAGGAATCCATTGATCCTTTACCATTGATGAATGCATAGAACCGGTCTTAGAGGAGAGGCAATGAAGGGAAGTTTCTCTCTATAATATGGTAGTCAAGAACTAAACAAAAAAGGATAGTATTTCCTTCATAAGTGGGAATAACTAGCCACTAAATTAAATAAATTGGATCCGCACTCCCCAAAGGTATTGAAAATGTCCCTCTTTAGGGAACATATATACTCAGAAATAATGGAAAGGATGAATTTCGACTGAATTGCTCCTAAGTTCAAGCACCCCCTACTTCTTCATACTCTTACCAATGGAAAATTAAATGAAGAAGAAGAAAGTAGAAGTTGGAAGGAACAATAATAGAATATAGGTTACCCAAGTATGCCGAAGAAACCCAAATTGTATCTTATGACTTCAAATAGACTCTATGTGTAGAAAAACAACCAATACATGAAGGATGGGCAAGATAGTATTATTTTTTGGGGGTGAATATTATTTTTATTACACAGCGTTGTGAAAAACCTCTAGCTAGGGTTTGATAACGGGCCTCTATAATAACTTATATTTTTCCCATTTTTATATAAACATTTGATATACTCTTGTCCATATGACTTGCTCATTCTTTATAAATAAATATGTCTTTTCATTTCTTGAGGGTACTATGACAATTCTTATTTTCTTATGATTAATTTTCCTAGAATATTAAATACATGTGATGTACTTTGTTTGCTAGGTGATTTTGAGTAAACATGCACGCCTTTCAGCTATGGAGCTAATGTGGTTCCAATTCTAAAAGTGCAAAGGGTTGAATCACTAAATTCCCCACTCCATATTCCATATAAGATAGAAGAATTCTGAATATTACTAGGGATATTGTCCCTATTTGTCACTCCACAAATTGTCAACAATTAGGGAGAAATTTACAGCCCTAAATAGCTTGAATTATTTAAATATTTTTAGTTTCACACATATTCTAGAATCCAAGGAAACACCAATACAAGTTTATAGGAGTATCTCCCGTGAATGAAGGGATTGATGGAGCATTAAGTTAGATTTCCATTCTAACATAAATAAGAGCATAGGTTGTTAGTTGAATGTTCTTGAGCTTCATTTTTATATTATCATTTCTCATAGAGCTCTTGTAACTCTAATTGTAGAAGTATGCAATTGCTTCCTTGATATTATGAAATTTTTTTTAATAAAAGAGAATTAATTTTCTTCCTATTCAGTCTTGTGTGTTAACAATGTTCTAAGGCAATCCTAGGGCTATTAGATTAACACAAGATCTTTCCCGAAGATCAAACACCTTCAACAACCTTTCACAAAAAGAGATCACAAATAAACACACCAATGTTTTACATGGTTAAAACCCCCAAATAGGGAAACAATCCACATCCTTAACCATACAGCTACTTGTGGCAATATATTATGCAAAGTAAAAAAAATATGCATATGAGTTTCTCACAATCAATCATCATTCAAATGACCCTCCAAGATATTGAAATAGAGTTAATGGATAAATTAGGTTCTAAGCCACATATCAATAGCTGTTAAGATCGAGGTGAAGATGAACCGTTGGATCAATCTATTAAGGGACATATTGTGACAATTGGATTACATAAGTACAAGTGCATACTAATACATACGAAAGAAACATAGTTTACCTAAAGACACATTATACCAAGTTAATATTAGCTAAATCATAAGTGTATAAATATCCTAAAAAATCCCCTTAAGTACAACTTCAATTAGGATTGAAGTATTTACAAAAGTGACACTATAGGAGAAGAAAGGAGGCATTAGAGCCCATTCCCCCTTAATGAAAAATTCCTAAAATCCTAATATAGATCGATGAAAACTTTGCTTTTGTAAGATACTTTGTGAAGATATTTTCAACTTGATCATATATAGGGAAAAATAGAACTTAAAGAATGCGATCCTAAACAATATATATAATGAGTGCATCTCTAGCTAAATGTGTTTGTTGCGTTGATGTTGAAATGTATATTTGGAAATATTGATGACACTCTAATTGTCACACCAGAGGGTAGTAGGATGATGATACTGAAATAAAAACTCTAAGAGGATTTTCCAAAGCCACAAGGATTCCTGAATTGCATTAATGGTCACTCAATACTCTTCTTTTGTTGAAGAAAGAGAAAAAACTTGTTTTTCCTTACAATCCCAAGTGATAGGTCTAGAACCAAGACTAAAAACATAACCTGCAATATAATTTTGATAATCAAGGTTGTTGTCCCAATATTAATCAATGAAATGAATGAACATAGGATTCCCTGGGAGCTATAACAAATCCCTAACTAAATTATACCTTGGATATATTGAAGTATCAATTTTCCTTCTTTCTAATGAATGTCATGGGCTGTTTCCATATATTGGGAAACAAGTTAGAAACAAAGGAAATATTAGGTTATAAATTGTGGGAGAGATTTGATACCATGTAAAAATAGAAGCTTTGAATGTATGAATAAATCACAGGAAGTATGTCTATCTACAAGATAATTCTTACAAGCATGCACAAGGAAAATAGAGAGATGAATAAAGAGACTGAATACAAGAGAAGTGAAGAGTGATCCAATATGTTTCCATGTATTATTGATCAACATAATGCACATTAAATAATATAATAAATTCAAGTTTCTTATGAGAAAACTCATCTTAGCTCATAAAGCTGACTTACCAAATATGATAAACCCCCATAGGTGGCTAAAACACTTTCCAAATATGTCAAGGACTTCACGAATTGAATGAACCATGAGTGAGTTTTCATGAGTTATTGAAATAAATTCTAAACATACAATATGGAGATAAAATCATGGAGGATATCTTTGCAACAAAAGATAGCAGTTTCCTAGTTGACTAGATTTACCTTATCCATTGAAAAACATGATAAAAGAAGCATAAAGATAGAATCTATAGGAAGGTGTAGTTACTAATTATGGAAGTTAGTAAAGTTGCAATAATCTAACAAGAATTAGGAAAAAATAAAACCTAGGTTATATATGGAAAGTGTTGACCAAGTGGTGCAAGTGGATGCCTACTATCTAGGATAGTAGGTAGGAATTTAATAAAAAATGATTAAATATTGTTATCCTAAGTATGAAGTGGGTTTATACTATCCCAAAACCCCCCTTTAAGTCTTGATTTATGATGATATGTATGAAATAATAATATGCATATAGGTTCATATAGTTGCATATAGGGCCCAACAACAAGGCTATGGTCACCCTTTACAATTATTCATGTCCATAAAAGATGAGGAAAGAGGCAAAACCACATGGGGAAAATCCTCCCTCAAGAAAGGAAAAGGCACAAAATTTGAACAACATGTATTCAAGTATGTATTTATATTAATTTTAATGAGTTGAATGAACCTCTTATGGTTAAAGACCCGATGAAGAAGTTATGAACTCCATGATCAGTGCTAGAGTGTAGACTCTGCAAGAAAGAAGAGGAGAGACTCCTTGTATCTCATTATCTGGTGAATTCATATAATTAGCTACATGCCTATTTATTCTTTCATAGTTTGATATGAAAGAAAAAACTAAAAATGAAAAGAGATATGTTCATACTCCTTCCCAAACAGTACAAAAATTAAGACAACCAGTTACATAATCAATTCCTTGTATAGTTGCAAAATTGTAATGTGGATCACATATCTTTCTTCCAATATGATGAAGAACATTCCCAGATCTGATATGAAAGAAAAAACTAAAAATGAAAAGAGATATGTTCATACTCCTTCCCAAACAGTACAAAAATTAAGACAACCAGTTACATAATCAATTCCTTGTATAGTTGCAAAATTGTAATGTGGATCACATATCTTTCTTCCAATATGATGAAGAACATTCCCATATCTGATATGAGCATGAATAGTCTCTGACATGTCAGAAATATTATCATATGGAACATCAAATACCAAAGATATAGTGTCTGCATGAGGATGTGGGGATAGAGTAGGAAACGTTTGAGCAACTGGGAAAACATGATGAGTGTAAAAATATGAATGTTGGATGGACTTGAGATCTGAACCATAAGTGTTTAGAATATATAAAAAAAATGTGTAATATAATTCAAATAATGACTGATTTCATCTATAACCAAACCTTGAAAAATAGGCTAGACTTGAAACCATTTGATATAAGTAACACTACATAAGACACCAATGAGGAATCAACTAGTGAACTTGAGGTTTGTATAGTATTAGGTGTATTCAAAGGTATGGTAGATGGTATGGATGATGTCATAACAAGAATATAATCTTGAAAATATTCTTCTAAATTGGAATTATAATAATTTGAATGAAGTGAGGAAGAACTGCTTAAAAACAAGTTAGGATCTAGTGAAAAATCACAATAATTGGGTGATGAATCTAGGAGACTGATAGGTGGATTATGAAAGAAATAAACTGAGATTTATGATTATGATATATCAAAAATTAAATCTATATCAGATATGTGAGTAAATTATTTAACTCTATAACTCAAGGCATATTTTATATCACCTTGGAACTATGCACTATGCCAGTGTTCTGAAGAATCAACAGGATTCTCTAGCCCATCTGGAACTTTGATGTTATGCTTCTCAAGAAGATGAGACATGATGTCCATATTATTATTGAAAAATGTATTCTCATGATGAAATCCCTTGCTGCAATAATAACACTTGGATGAAATTCCTTTCTTCTTGACTTTATTCATTGAACCTTCATCAGTATGCTTCGAAATCTCATCTTCATTATCTGACTTTGGCTTCTTTTCTTTCATAATTTGCTTCTCTTTTGATCTTCATTCTTGCTTCCTTGAACTATAAGACCATGATCATTTCCCTTTTAATACCTAAGAGAATCCGTATTGTTACAATGAAATCTCGTCATGTTGAGACATGTGTTAACCCTATTCCTAATCCCTAAAGTTCTCTCTGCTAAACTCAGTTGATTTAAGGTTTTTCCTACCCTTTTTACCCTCTCTAGATAGACCAGTTATTTTTCACTTCATGCTCAGTGCACTGGTGGAGCTCTTTATCCTAAGAGAAGGTCCATTGGCGCCATTTCCCTTGATTATAGGTGCACCGATGGTGCTCTTTTCCTTTTTACAAGGTGCACTGGTGGTGTTTTGAGGGAAAAAAATGGAGCTTTGAGGCCCTTCTCGAAGGTGGATGAGGTGGAGGTCTATCCCTATCATATAGGTGAGCTGGAATTTGGTTCCTAGACTATGGGGAATATCCCTTAGACCCATCCTCCTAATCCTCAACCTACTCTATCCATTTGGCTTTATAAATTAAACCCTCTCTCCATTGTGAAGGGAGGAAGGACTATGGTACTATTATGCTAGTGGAATTTCTAGGTGATCCCTACCATCCTTTAGGAGGATTACTATCTTGCCTTGGAGGATTTGGCTTGGATTATTGGATGGGATTTTGAAGCGTTAAGACTTGGTTGTGACACTCCTTCTTTTGGTAATTCTATGTATCTCCTTGATTACATTAATACAGATATTTTTCCATAAATGTTATTGTGTTGATAATGTTTAGAGCTTTCTTCCTTAACTGTTAGCTTAGATCAATTCATGTTTGGATACACATGTACTGTTTTCTTGTTTCCACTTGCTTTACAGGGTTTTGCAGCTGGATATCTAAAGGTTCTGGAGCTTGGATCAACAAAGAGAGAAGAGGATTTGCATATCTCGACTAAGTGATCTATATGTTAACTTGCATTTTTTATTGATCTAGGAAAGTAGATTGTATTGTGTACTTGATTTTTTTCTAGATCCACTTGGACTAGGGAGATCTGGCTTGAGTCCGCTGGAGTATATTTATCCAACAACACATATGGATCAATTTATCTTGATCCTTTGTCACTGAATCAAAGAATGTACTCAAAGAAGGCATTTTCCTATTTGAAATAACAATCCTAGTAGGATCAATTGATAGGATAAAAATGATCAATAGTACTAAGGACTCAATTTTGATAGGATGAAAAGGATCAATTGGTATTCCTTTTTATCAATCCCACATTGCTTGAGAAATAAAAAAAGTGACTTGATTTTGGTGAAGAAACCCTCGATGGAATCAAAACTTCTTGGAATCAGTGAGAATAACTCATTCTCCAACCGATGCACTCTTATCTCATCTTGAACTCCAAAGAGATAGTCAATTTTGGTACATACTTGGTTTGGAGTGGTCAAACCATCTATATGAAAGAGTAGATCAAGGGAAATAGAGAGACAAAGCAATCCACAGGCTTCATCCAACCTATTATGCTCCAATATTATTCCTACAGTGAACAGGTCACCAGCGTTAGTCCAACTACTGAGCTACTATGTGTTCAACCCTTGCTCGATGCATACAAATGAGTATGTACCTTAAATCACACCAAATCTAGTTTTCTTCCATACTGAATCTAGCATAATGACATATATAATGAAAAGAAAATCACCAAAGTTAGTCAATTTTCTAAATCCATCGAAAATCTATAGAGTCCCTTACTACGCAATAGAATGCCAATTTTTGATTTCCATTCATGATAGTTGAAGCGAGTCAGGATCATAGTCAAATAAGAGTCCATACAAATAAGTTAATGAGATCAATAAGATACTCTCTGTAACCTACACAAATAAAACTAGGAGAAAATATTGTAAGCTCATTTCAAGCTCTTCTTCAGAGAGTAATAGGAAACTATATGCACTCTGACAAAGAGAATAAATAAATCCTCAACTCTGTATAACTTAAGAAACCTTGTTCTCAAATAAACTTGAAAACATATGGCTCTGATTGTTGACACAAATCTGTCGAAAGGGGTTCACTCTCTTTCGACACCCTTCTTTAATGTGACTGCCTAAACACTGACCTGGATAGGTTTTACTCTACCCAGCTAGACCTATGAAGAAGATGCAGTCTCACATGAGATGCTTTAGGGAGGGATACAAGAAGCATGTTTTCGTAGTAAAGAGGAGGACTTGTGCACCTATTTTCTCTATGTCGCAGTGTTAACCAGAGATCCAGATGAGATTTTTATCATTAATCATTCATATTCAATCACATCAAACTAGTAATCATGTCATATTATTCATTCCACAAAGATATCAATAATTATGGAGATATTTATTATGCAAAAGCATATCATCATTCATAAACATAAATCATCTCACAAAACTTACTCATTCAAATCACATCACTTAAACCATAAAACCATCAAACACAAGATCATACATCAAGACACAAATTTTCCAACATCATCCGCCCATGCCATATTGGCAGGTCAAAACATGTCTCCACAATACATCTCCAGGATGATAACCGTAGAAGAATAGTTCACAAGAAAGTACAAAATATACAAAAAAGATAATCTCTTTGACAATAGCTTGATTGATTGATTGCTTCCTTGATTGATATCCTTCTACTACACTCCTAAGTATTTATATAGTCTTACACCTTTACAAAATGATCCACATACGACCAAATACCTAACTAAATCATACCAAAATGTACAAAATCATGACCAAGCTGACCCTTGTCGACTTCTTTGCCTTACACACTATTATTTGACTTTGGTTGCTTACGCACCATGCACATCCATATCTACTACCAACAATGGTACCAAGTAGTAGAGATCTGATACCATGTAGAAATAGAAGATCTCAAGCTAAGAAGAAATCATAGGAAGTATATCTAGCTACAAGATAATTCTCACAAGCATGAATAAGGAAAATATAGAGAAGAATAAAGAGACTGAATATAAGAGAAGTGAAGAGTGATCCAATATATTTTAATGTATTATTGACCAACACAATTTACATTAAATAATACATCATTCATAGGTAAATTCAATTTTACTAGGAGACAACTCATGATGTCTCATAAAGTTGACTTACAAAATTTGATAAACTCCTATAGGTGGCTAAAGCACTTTCCAAATCTGTCAAGGACCTCATGAATTAGTTGAACCATGAGTGCATTGCCATGAGTGATGGAAATTTTTTATAAACATGGAATATGGACACAAAACCATGGAGGATGGGTTGCAAACAAAATATAGCAATTTCCTAGTTGACTAGATTTAGCTTACCCATTGAAAAGCGAGATAAAAGCAGTATAAAGATATAATCTGTCAGAAGGCGCAGTTAATGATTCTGGCAGTCAATAAAGTTGGGAGGATCTAACTAAAATTAGGAAAAAGGCGCTCCTAGGGTATATATGGAAAGTGTTGACCAAGTAGTGCGAGTGGATGCCAACTATCTAGGATAGAAGGTAGGAATTTATTAAAATATGATTAAATATTGTTATCCTAAGTATGAAGTGGGTTTATAATATCGCAACAGGAATGATTCAAGTACAAAATATTTCCACTAACTAATGGTACAAGGTGACATCTACTTTATGTATAGTGCAAGTGGCAGAAAGTTTGACTCCATACAAAAAGGGAGAAGGGGCCAGTTTACAATAATCCATGTGAAAGAATTGAAGAAGGTCACAAGCATACTTAGACTAAGAAACAAAAACTCCTTCTTTGGTTTGCAATACTAGGAGGCCAATAAAATAATAAAACTTCCATTAGTTTGTCATTTCAAATTTCTTCTTAAGGTTGGATTTTCCATGGGTTAAAAGGTTATGGCCATTACCAGTGAGAATAAGCTCATCAACATAAAGGAAAAGGATGATGAGATGGTTTCCTACTTTAATGGAAGATAATTTGGGTTAGAATGGCATTTAGAAAAACTACTATTAAGGAAAAATCTATCCATTTCAGCACACCAAGCACACAGACCTTGATTAAGTCCATAGTGATATTTCTTAAGGAAAAAAACAAGGTTGGAGTCATTATGAACATAGTTAGGATGTTGATCCATGTAAATTTATTCTTGCAAATCTCCACGCAAGAAGTAAAACTTGACAACTGATGGATAAACCTTCCTTTTATGTGAAGCATCAAGGTGAATAACAAGGAAGATGTATTTCATTTTAGCAATAGGGGAAAATGTGTCATCATAGTCAACTCCTTGAACTAGGGGAAATCCTTTGGAAACTAATAGTTCCTTAAGTATTTCAACACTTCCATCAAATGTATGCTTAGTTATATATATATACATTTTCATTTGACAACTTTTATTCCTTTAAGAAGAGGTATAAGATCCCAAGTATCATTCACCATTAAGGAATGATATTATTCATCCATAGTGGTGTCCCATTTTGGATGGTCAAAAGCTTCTACAAATGTTTCTCGATCATGATTCTCTGAAACTTGAGCCAAAAGTGAATAGGCACATTATAACCATGGATGTGGTCAACTCTAATCTCTATAATTACCAACAATTATGATGTTTCTTCACATGTTGTATGGAGCCATCAAGGAAGCAATTGTGTTAGTGCAAGTAGAGAATATAGAGCTAGTGGAGGTGGGTTTTCATCCCCACTATCATTATTATCAAAATAATCGCTATTAGGAACATTGTTAAACACGTTGGGCATACAAGATGGTATAGGCATTGAAGATGGCTCATAGGACACATATGGAACATATGTCGAATTAGGCTAGTAGAACAAGAGATTTTCAGAAAAAGTCTATAACCTTTTACATCTTCAAAATATCTAACAAATATGTACTTCTCACTCTTATATTGAAATACTTTTCATTTTTCATTAGGAATGTGAGCCCATGCTTCACTACCAAACAAAAGGAAGTGCTTGACATCAGGTTTAATGTTTCTCCATGCTTCTTCTATTGTTATATAGTTTAGAGACTTGGTGGGAGTGTGATTGACTATGCAACTAGCACAATTATAGTCTTTGGCCCAAATTTGAAGACTTAATCCCTTAGTGTGGATCATACAATTAGCCATTCATTTTTATGTGTGATTATTTCTCTCAACAACACCATTTTGCTATAGTGTATATGGAACAATGTGTTGCATTTGAATTTCTTGTGTAGTGCAGTAATTAGTAGATTAATTAGTAAATTTGGTGTTTACATATTCACCTCCATTATCTATTCTTAACTTCTATATTTCATGTCCATATTGTTTCTCTACAAGGTCCTTATAGGCCAAAAACTCATAAAAGAATTCATTCTTAAGTTTTAAGCAGTAAACCCAAGTGCATATGGAGAAGTCATCAATGAAATTTAATAAATACTTGAAGCCATAGAAAGAATTATAAGGAAGTGGACCACAAAAATCACTATGAACAAGATGCACATTTTTAAAAAATGTCCAAGTCATGTTTCTGAGAACACACTCGAGACAAACAACATTTCTACAAGAGACAAGACGAAGACCGACCACAATTATTTTATTACATAGTTTATGTAATGAGCGATAGTTTAAATGACCAAATTTCTCATGCCAATTTTTTCTCAAGTCACAACTATGAGAAATAAAAATTGAGGGAAAATGTGATGACCCAAATTTGTTGAATCTATACAACCTGGTAATATCATCAACAACTCCAGGTACTATGACATGATTAGAATCTTTGAAATACTTGATTACAAATTGGTGAGTTGTAAACTCTATAGAATTACATTTACCAGAATGAATGATTTTATAGACTCGCAGCAAATTGCAAGAAAATATTGGAACATGTAATACATCACTGAACTAACCATCATCTAGTTGAATTGTACTAGATCTTACCAAATTAATAGGTCTCTTATTACCAACATTTTTTGTGCGTTACATTCATTTAGAGTAGAAAAAATGGCTTCATCCCTATCCATATGATAAGATGCTTTAGAATCAATGAACCACTGATTAGAAGAAGAAGAATAAGAAGAAGGAAACAAAAATCAGCAAGTGCATGTCCATGAGAAGTAGAGTTAAAAGAGTAAAGGTTGATGTTGTGCTTCTCCATTGTTTCTTCCAAGGCTTATATATTCTTGAAACAATTGGAATCTACATGACCATCTTTCCTACAAAAATTGAAATGACACTCAGTCTTCTTACCTTTTTATTTGGTTCCTCTGTAATCATTGGAAGGGTGAGATGATTAAGAGGGTTTATGATCCTTGTTTTTCTTATTGTTGTGAGTATTTTTCTTCTTGGGATGGTTGAAATTATCCTTTTGTTGTGCCACTAGGTATTTTCTAGATGTATCATCATTGTTGACCACCCCAAGATGTAGATCTTATCTTGAGCTCAAATCAAAGAATCACAAAAGGATTACTGTGAGGGTTATGTATAGTTATCCCCTAGAGCTTAATTCATGAGTAAAAGGTAGATACAAAAATATAATAAGTAGGACCAAACTTAGAAAGAATATGATAAATACATTACTTTCATTTCCTTTTTATGTTGCATCCTTCAACTAACATTTTAAGGGTTTTGTACTTAGATAAATAATATTGAATTAAAGAGAAATCACTTGGATTTAAACTAACCAATTCATTCTCAAGATGGTGACATCGAATCTCATTATGTTTACTAAACACAATGTCCAATTTTTTGCAAGACTTATCTAGTATGTCAATTCCTTAAAGGTGGAATCATAACTCATTAGAAATTAGCATCCTAATTAATACATAGGCTTCATCACATTTATTGTCCCATTTTATTTTCTTATATTCATCAATGTGTTTAGTTTATTTTCCCAAGTTAATTTGCTAAAGTCCCCTACTTTATAGGACATCCTCCATACATAGTTTCCATGATAAGTAGTTGGTACTAGTAAGTAGAATATCACATGGAGAGGATATGTATGTAGGTAATATGAATTCAAAATAAGATTAAACTTATGGTCCAGATGCAAAGATCTCAAAAAAATAGGTAGTTTAAAGAAAGAGGACTCTGGATGTCAATGTTATTCCCTTTTGAATAAATGCATAAAAAGGAACCAAGGGACCATGTCGCAAGAAAGGGTTGATCCATGTGGTGATGGGAGAAAAATGTAAAGATAATAACCCATCTTACTAGTTACTAACATTGATTATAAACTAACTTTTAAATAGGTTAATTTTTAAACTAAGTGGTCTACTTTTATAAAAACAAATGGGAAACATTTTTACAATAACGTTACTTTATAACTTAAATTTACATGAAATTTTACAAAATGTAACAATAAAAGGGACTTGAACCAAAGACCTCTTACATTTTAAGTAAATTTCAACCAAGTGAGTTAAACAAAATATTTAGTAATACTATGGAGGATAATGTAGTTGTTGTTTTTGTTGTTGCTAATGTTCATTGTTATTGCTGTTGGTGTTGTTGTAGTTGTAGTAGTTGTTGTTGTTGCTGGCATATTTTGCTTTCTTATTGTTGTCGTTAATGTTATTTTTGTTGTTTCTATTATTCTTTTTTATTGTCAGCGTTGTTGTCATGGGAGAGCGCACCTACCCAAAAAACCTTGATTCTAGAATGTAAGACATTTTACAAAATCACACAAAAAAATACAAATATAAATTTATCATATTTGGGGTTAGTCCTTGGTTATCTTACCAAAAAAATGTAAGTTTTCTCATTAATTTTTTTTGGTTTACCATTTTCGCTCAAGGCACACTACAAAAAGCATATGCAGTTAAGAAAACTCTTTCTGCTCTATTTCTGATTTATTCAATTTACACAGAGCGAATAGAAAAGAGAATACATAGACCAAAAAAATCTCAAATGGGAATAAAATAGAAAACTAGATTATTTAATGCAAAAGAGTATGAGAAAAAAATCCATAAATGTAAATAATATACATCTTGATTTGGTAAAAGGTCATATTGGAAAAATGAAAGCCTTTTCAAGTGAAAAAAAGTGTTTCCAACTGAAATAAGTACTCCTTCCACAATGAAACACCTCTCTTATCCCATAAATGCATAAAAATACCATAAACAAAAATCCTCTGATGCATACGACAACATCAATTCAATATCTCGATCAACAATAGAAGCGAAACTTCATAATAGATTCAAGACCATGTTTGACTAACACATGATATTTATAGAATATCAAATCCCCTCAACAACCACTCACACAAACATATCATAGATCATCACATTATTGTTTTACGTGGTTAAAACCTTCAAACAGGGACATAGTCCACAACCCCTTCCAAATATCTACTTGAGGAAACATATTATGAAAAGGAGAAAATATTGTACATATGAGTTTGTCTCAATTGATCATCATGCAAATGACCCTCCATTCTCTTTAAATAGATATCATGGACCAATTGGGTGTTAATCCATAGATCAATATCCATTAAGATTGAGGTAAATATGAACCATTCGATCACTCTATAACATATTGTTAGTGTTAGATTACATAAGTAAAAATGCATACTAAAGAAACACACTTTACCTAAAGACACATTATACCAAGTTGAGCTTAACTAAATCTTAAGTGTATAAATATCCTAACAAGGGCCCAGAAAAGGGAAGGAATAAGAACCCCTATATATATCTTCCATTTCCATTTTAATTCTATTTAGTTGTGATTATAGACTCATGTAGTAACATCAGATAGTTTTATAATAGCATTACAAACTCTACTAGTAACAATAGAGTTAGCTAGTTTATGTGTTCTCTAACATTTTCAATATTAGTTTTTATCCATTGCAATTTGTGTGATGTCTTACTTCATATAATTCATTGTTATAGATTCATTTACACTAATCAACACTTTATAGTATAACATTCTATGAATATATGTTTTACTAAGTTTGTGAGGGAAGATTGGCATACTAAAAACCAAAGGATTCCATATTCATTTGATTGATTTGACTCACTTAACTTAACTCTTTAATAAAAAGTAGTGAATCTAAGCTATCAATCTGGATTTAATATTGTCAAGGGAGATAGGGGTGAAAGTCATGAGCTCATGGTGGAGGTGGTTGAGAAGATTGATTTGTTTAAGTTGATCATTTCCTTTTTATAATACCAGTTTCATATTAGACCTTTGTAGTTGCATAAATAATGCAAGAACCTCATAATTTTGTATGATCCTTGAATTCATAATTAAAAGTAGGATCAAGAATTAATATCCATTACTACAGTATTTGTCCCAACAACAAGCAAGGACATATTGAGAATGAGATACATGTGATTTTACATTGTATAATGTATAAAGAAGTAATGCTAAAGCACATAATTATCCATGAATATTTGAGTATATCATGTTAATATTTTAATGGTTCTACAAGTTCTAATTTATTTTTATCGTCATAACATCATAACCATATGCAAAATGATCACTGAAACAAACACAAGCACAACCACACAAAAGAACACATAGATTTATCCTGGGAAGCCCTCGTGGGGGAGAAAACCCATCAAAACTTCCTCATTATAGAATTTAACCAAGTATAGTGTAAGAACCCAAGAATAATACTTGTAAGACACCAAGAATAAGACTAGATTGCTTCCTCTCCTCTAGATGGAATGCTCATTCTTTCTCTAGCGCAACTGCTTCATTTTTTAGTGTGTTCAAATGAGGGAGGCACATACCCTATTTATACTGATCAGTGGAGAGGCCTAATAAACTAATAGGTCCAAATTCTCCTCCCAATCAGGCCCTACTTTCCATGGGATACTCAAAAAATAAATTTTAATAATACTTTTGTGGGTACTATTGACCCGAATTACAACAAAGGTTTTACCTCAAGACTTTACATGAAAAAATACATCAATTACATCCCTAATTGGAGGAACAACATCTCTAGAAGGGGAAATAATAATAATACATAATATGATATATTTTGTGGTTACATTTATTTAACACTCCCTCTTAATAAGGAAGGTATTCTATAACACACCAATACATCTGTACAACTGATTGGTAAGTCTATACATCATAGGAAGTTTTCAAAACTACACCAACATCATCATCATCCATGGAACATCATAATCATGGAGCATCACATCTTGATCATCATATCACAAGTACATCATCACGAACATCATCACGAGCATCGCAAGAATATATCACATGCATCGCATATCGACACATCATCATGAGCGTCGCATCTCGACACATCATCCTGACCATCACATATCATCAAATCATCATAAGAATCACATCTCGTCACATCATCATGAGTATCACATCTTGTTGTATCATCACGAACATCACATATCATCGCATCATCATGAACATCACATCTCATCCCATCAACACGAGCATCACATCTGGTTGTATCATCATGAACATTACAACACGTCTCCATGGGAATTGCATCTCATTGTATAATCATGAGCATCACATCTTATCGCATCATCATAAGAATTGTATCTCCTTGCATCATCACGAGCATCACATCTCATCACATCATCACTAGATCACATCTCGTCACATCATTATGAGCATCATTGTGAGCATCACATATTGTCGCATTATCATGAGTATCACATCTCATCGCACCATCATGAGTATCACATCTTGTTTCATCATCATGAGTATCACATCTCGTTGCATCATCATGAGCATCATTTGTAATGCTACGCATACAAACACAACATCACAAATTAATGTTGAATCACCAAAAAACATCAATAATATTGGAATCTCATTGTCCACAAATGAATGTAGGACCACAACATCTGAAAATGAATTCTAGACCACAACGTCCGTAAATGAATTCAGGACTCCCACGTGTTAGTTTTTCAACATTAAGCTAGAATTATGTTAGGATCTTTACTGAGAGAATAAAAAGTACAACATTCAAACATAAGCACATCACAAGAGACAAGAGACAAAAAGAGTTTTCCTTGGGGAAACCATAAAGGAGAAAACCCCGCAACTTCCTCAGAGATAGAATCAACACCAAAATAGTAAAAGCCCCAAAGCAGTAGTCTTCTTCTTCTGTCTAGTCCCAGTGTATTTCCTTCCTCACTAATGCGCCATACTTGAGTGAGTGAATGATATGTGTTACAAGTGATAAATAGAGAGGCTCTTACTCTCTATTTATATTCTTCTGTTCACTTGAAGTGCACTCAATCATGTCGGCCCAACTTAACAATTACTTACTAGAGCCTACATCTCTATGAGTGTATAATAACCCTAGTGCCTCGAAACTGTGGGGACTTTAACAATGACTTGACATGACTTGTTTACATTATTGATCCTCCCAATTAGAACATCGGGGCATGACAACATGACTCAAATACATAATAGAAACATCCTGGAATAAACATCGGGTTACAATACATAAGATACATAGATGAATACATTCTGAAGTTACATATACATCAACACTCCCTCTTAACTAGGAAGGTATTCTTTCGACACAATTTTCAGCACTGGTCTTCTTCTCTGTATCAACTGGATCATCTCGTCATCTACATCTTGAGTCTTCAAGTCATCTTCATTGGATCTGGATCATCTCTCGATCTGGATCATCACTATTGGATCTGGATCATCACTGGATCTGGATCATCACTGGATCTAGATCATCACTGGTGCTATCTCATGATTCTTCTCATCACAGGAAGTTCTATAGAGAAAGCCCTTTTTCATGCTGGTTGTAGGCCTACCCATCATGTAGGTCTTCACCTAGCACTTACATCTGACCTACTCGTAAGAAAGGCACATCCATCCAGACAGGAACACATCCTATCACAGTGATGGAAGACTCCCATCCAGAAAGGAACACATCCTATCACAGTGATGAGAGATTTCAGCACTTACATCTGACCTACTCGTCAGAAGGGCACATCCATCCAGACAGGAACACATCCTATCACAGTGATGAGAGATTTCAGCACTTACATCTGACCTACTCGTCAGAAGGGCACATCCATCCAGACAGGAACACATCCTATCATAGTGATGGAAGACTCCCATCCAGACAGGAACACATCGTATCACAGTGATGAGAGATTTCAGCACTTACATCTGACCTACTCGTCAGAAGGGCACATCCATCCAGATAGGAACACATCCTATCACAGTGATGGAAGACTCCCATCTAGACATGAACACATCCTATCACAGTGATGAGAGATTTCAGCACTTACATCTGAGCACGTGAGAACACATCCCTCAGTCACTCCAGAAAGGCTCTGCACTTACATCCATCCAGATAGGAACACATCCTATAACAGTGATGGAAGGGCTTGCACTCACATCTGATCCTATGAGAACACATCCCAGCAGTCATATCAGAATGGCCCCCAGTCCTTGACTGAGCTACCTGGTAACTAACCAGGTGCCTCCATTCTCCTAGATAATGACAGTTGCCCTTACATCCGACCTGCTCGTCGGAATGGCCAACACTCACATCTGACATGGAAGGAACTTAATCCTTTAGCCATGACAAAATGGTTCAACCCTTACATCTAATCAAGTGGGAACACATCCTTCTATCACATCAGAATGGATACTCATTCCTACACTGAGTGATCCTAGTAACTGACCAGGTGCCTCCATTCCTAGAATGGCAATTGCCCTTACATCTGTCCTGCTCGACAGAATGGCCAGCACTCATATCTAACATGGAAGAACCAATCCTCTCACCATGACAGAATGGCTCAGCCCTTACATCTGACCATGGAAGAAACCAATCCTCTCACCATGTCAGAATGGCTATGGGTCTCATCACTTTCTCTTGGAGGAAACCTCGATTTGGAGAACACCAAGCTTCTCCCTGAAGTACTTGAACTCCAGCCTAGCCAATGGCTTCGTCAATACATCAACTATATGTTCCTCCATCGCAATATACTGGAGCTTCACTGCTCCTCTCTGCACCATATCCCTGATATAGTGATACTTGATCTCAATATGCTTCGACTTGTCATGGAACACTGGATTCTCTGACAGCTTCACGCAACTCTGGTTGTGACAATCTATACAAGTAGCATCCAACTGGAGATCAAATATATCAGACAGTAGCTTCTGCAGCCATACTGCCTCACAACTAGCTGAACAAGCTGCGACATACTCTACTTCAGCTGTACTCAATGCCACACAAGATTGCTTCCTGCTAAACCAAGAGATCACACCTGATCCCATACTGAAGAAACATCTTGAAGTACTCTTCCTGTCGATGGCACTGCCTACCCAATCTAAATCAACATAACCCTCTAGGTTAATATTTGGATTTGCATCTTACTTGAGCCCATAATCAACTGTACTCTTCAGGTACCTCAGAATATGCTTTGCAGCAGTCAAGTGAACACTTCTCGGATCTGTCAAGTACTAGCTCAAGGTGTTCACAACAAAGCAAATGTTTGGTCTCGTGTTCTTCAGGTACATCAATGACCCAATCATATGACGATACATCGTAGCATCAACTAACTCTGATGAAGCATCACTCAATAGCTTCAGGGTCGATGCCATAGGTGTGGCCATAGCTTTGCAGTCCATCATCCCAAACCTCTTCAGGATCTCTACTGCATACTTCCCTTTTCCAAGGAATATTCCATCTGTACTCTGCCACACCTCCATACCTAGAAAGTAATGCATCATTCCCAAGTCCTTCATTTCGAACTCAGCAGCAAGCTTTCTCTTTGTATCAGCAATCAACCCATCTGTACCTATCACAAATATATCATCTACATATAGTAGGAGTATCACTGGGTTGCCATCTTCAACCTTGTAGTAAAGGTTGGAATCTGCTTTACTCTTGGTAAAACCCAAACTGGATAGAAAGCTATCAATTCTGTCGTAGCAGGTCCTGGGTGCCTGTTTCAAACCATACAGGGCTTTATTCAATCTACATACATGAGACTCTCTGTCATGTGTCTCAAAACCGAGTGGTTGTTCTACATACACTTCCTCTTCTACTACACCATTCAAGAAGGCAATCTTGACATCCATCTGGTGTATCTTCCATTTCATCATTGCAGCCAGAGCAAGTACTGATCTGATGGAAGTGTATCTGGCTACAGGTGCAAAGGTCTCTTCATAGTCTACTCCCTCTTTCTGAGAGAATCCTCGAGCTACAAATATTGCCTTATACTTTTCAATGCTACCATCTGCAGCATGCTTGATCTTATAGATCCATTTGGAAGTTACAACTAACTTCCCTTCTGGTCTTGGGACAACATCCCAAACATCATTCTTCCTGATCGATTGATATTCTTCGATCATAGCATGCTTCCATTATTTTTGTTCTGCCGCTTCTACATAATTGGAAGGTTCTTTATCAATGAAATCACATAGTAAAGCTACATACCCGGAATTAGATCTGGTCCTCTTTCTTTCTCTGTCATTCTCTTCTGGAGCCCCATATCTTTTCACACCTTGGATAAGTTCACGTACCCAAGTAGGTTTCATCTTATGAGGATTCTTCTCTAGAGGTGGATCTACAGGTCTTTGTGGTTCCTCGAACTCCTTATCTTCTTCTTGAGCTTCTTCGTTTATGATTGTATCATGAATCCTGTGTACTTCTGGTTCTGCTTCTTTAGGTTCTTCAGCAGGTCTCTTTTTGGATTTACTGTAAGCTGTGCCTTCATCAAATGTCACATCCATGCGGATTTCAATCTTCTTGTATCCTAGGAAGTAGATTCTGTAAGCCTTCGAGCTTTCAAAGTATCCCACAAATATGCCCTTCTTTCCTGAAGGATCTAATTTTGTTCTCTTCTCTTTTGGAATGTGTATGTATACGGGACAACTGAATATTCTGAGATGGCTGACTTCTGGTTTCTTGCCGGAGAATACTTCTTCAGGAGTCTTGTTCTCAAGTAATCTATGTGGAGTACGGTTCTGTACATACACCATAGTTCTGGAAGCTTCAGCCCAAATATGCATAGGTAGATCTTGATCTTGAAGCATTGCTCTTGCAGCTTCCATGATGGTTCTATTCTTTCGTTCTACAATCCCATTCTGTTGTGGATTATAAGGAGTAGACAACTCCCTCTTAATCCTTGATTCTTTACATAGCTATTTGAATTCATTCGAAGTGAATTCTCCACCATTATCTGATAGAATGGTCTTGATCTTCTTTTCAGTATGGTTTTCGATCAAGGCTTTGAATTCCTTGAACTTGCTGAATACTTCATCTTTGTTCTTCATAAAGAAAATCCATGTCTTTCTAGAAAAATCATCAATAAAAGAAACATAGTATGCATACCCGCTTAGTGAGTTTGATGACATAGGAATGCATACATCGGAGTGGATGATTTCTAGGATACCTTTGGCTTTGCTTTCGCTGCTGGGAAATGTCTTCTTTGTGTTCTTCCCTTTCACACATCCTTTGCAAACTCCATCATGTTTTGCTTGGAATTATGGAAGACCTTCAACAGCTTTGCTTGCAATAGGTAGTGCTCTGTAATCCACATGTGCAAGCCTTCTATGCCAAAGCTCATTTGGTTCTACTGTATCATGGATCAAGGCTTGTTCTGGATGACCCTTCAATTTGTACAAGCCTCCTTCTTGTTCTCCAATTACTACCGCATCATCGATGGTCTTTCCTTTTGGCCACATGATGACTTGAACATCTATGAATGCAACCCGCATTCCTTTTGAATCCAATGCTGAAATGGATAGAATGTTCTTCTTGAGTCCTGGAACAAACAATACTTCTTTCATTGTTAGAGACTTACCAGAGTCTAGTTTGTATGAAGATTCCCCACTACCTTTTATTGGATATTGGTAGTCATCTCCTAGTTTCACCTTGTGAGGTGATTCATGTTCTGACAGTCTTACAAAATATTCCTTGAATCTCGTCATATGTTTGGAAGCCTCACTGTCTATAAGCCAATCATCACTACCATGAGTAGTGTTACCTGTGAGAGCGGAGATTAGAACATATTCATCCTCGCTTGAAGAATCTTCACTTTCATATCTGGATCTCTTCTTGGATGGTTCATAATCCTTTGCAGCATGAGCATGGTGTCTTCTTTTGTTGCTCTTCTTCTTATGAGATTGGTTCTTGCTCTTAGGACAATATTTTGCAAAATTTCCTATCTCATCACATGTATAACATCTTAATCTATATAGATCCCTTTTAGGATGAGAGCTCTTACCTTTGGAGTAATGATTTTTTCTTCTTTCCTTCTTGGAGTGAACTATGAGGGCTTCATCTTCACTACCCATATTTTCTTCTCGAGCTGCTATCCGAGCTTCTTCTTGAGAGCATTCTTCCCATAGTCTGCTGAATTTGACTAACTTCTTTGTAGCACAGATTCCTTGGATGAAAGCATCCCATGACCTAGGAAGGCCATTCAAAGTAGTCATCACAATCTATGCATTTTCCACTTCTTCATCAACAGATTCTAGTTGTTCCTTGATCTGAGAAACCCTTGTGAAGTATGACTGGATAGTTTCTACATTCTGAATCTTCACATTCTTCAGTTGGTTCCTCAGGGTCATCTTCTGATTGATGTTCTTTCCTTCAAACAATTTGGTTAGGGCATCAAACATAGCTTTAGGTGTCTTGAGAGAGGACACCTGTGGGATAAGGTGATCCTTAATAGAATCAACAATGATCCTCTTTTCCATAACCATATTATTCTTATGTAAGGCCTTTTCCTCATCTCCCTCTGGAACTGGAACCTCCTCATGAATGTAGGAGTCTAATTCATTCTCTTCCAGGACCAGGGAGATCCTATACTTCCAAGCTCGAAAGTTATCAGCTCCCTCAAGATTTTCATCAAGCTTGGTATGATGAGACATCTTAAATGAGAACCTCAAATGGAAATACAAAAGATTTTAGATCTTACCAGGTTCAAGATGTCGGATCTGAAACTTGAGCTGAAATCCTGCAGAGCTGGTTCAGGAGCAAACTAGGGTTTTGCTTTTCCGGAGTTCTATCCACCCAAATGCCTTTAAATTTGTCCCTAACTTCGATTTTGGGGAGGATATCAATCCAGGCCTGGGCTCACTAAAAAATTCCTCTTCTATAAAAATCCCTAATTTTCGACCCTAGTGATAGGTCCAAAACTGAAAAACCTCAGAATTGGATTCTGTTTCGACAGAAATATGTGCTCTAAGGAGGAGAGTTGTTCCACCTTACTTTTGCTGAAAATATGTGGAGGAAGGTCCACAAACTAGGAATCCCTAGTTCCTGCAGCTGCACAGTGTCTTCTTCTCAGGTTAGCTCTGATACCATGTTAGTTTTTCAACATTAAGCTAGCATTATGTTAGGATCTTTACTGAGATAATAACAAGTACATCAATCAAACACAAGCACATCACAAGAGACAAGAGACACAAAGAGTTTTCCTCAAGGAAACCATAAAGGAGAAAACCCCGCAACTTCCTCAGAGATAGAATCATGATGAAAACAGTAAAAGCCCCAAAGCAGTAGTCTTCTTCTTCTGTCTAGTCCCAATGTATTTCCTTCCTCACTAATGCGCCATACTTGAGTGAGTGAATGATATGTGTTACAAGTGATAAATAGAGAGGCTCTTACTCTCTATTTATATTCTTCCGTTCACTTGAAGTGCACTCAATCATGTCAGCCCAACTTAACAATTACTTACTAGAGCCTACATCTCTATGAGTGTATAATAAACCTAGTGCCCCGAAACTATGGGGACTTTAACAATGACTTGACATGACTTGTTTACATTATTGATCCTCCCGATCGAAACATCAGGGCATGACAACATGACTCAAATACATAATAGAAACATCCTGGAAAAAACATCGGGTTACAATACATAAGATACATAGATGAATACCTTCCGAAGTTACATATACATCAACACCACATCTGCAAATGAATGCAGGAACACAACTTCTGCAAATTCATGCAAGATCAAAACGTCCAAAAATTAATGTAGGACCACAACGTCCAAAAATTAATACAGGACCACAACGTCCACAAATTAATGCAGGACCACAACATCTACAAATTAATACAGGACCAAAACATCCACAAATTAGTGAAGGGCCACAACACCCACAAATTAATGTAGGACCACAACATCCATAAATTATTGCAAGACCACAATGTCTGCAAATTAATACAGGAACACAATGTTTGCAAATTAGTGCAGGACCACATATCGTTAGGATCTTCCTATTTGAAGAAACGACCAACCTTCCCGGGTCTTCCTTTTCGGAATGCCATCAACCATGTTGGAATATATCCTTAGTGATACAAACATTCACATTGGGATCCACCCTCTATGATGTCACCAACCATATTGGGATCTACACATGAAGATACGACCAGGATCTTTGTATAGTGACAAAACCACTGGGGCTCCTCATTCTTCTCTTGTACATCCAAGTTTCATCGTATCTTCGCAAGTATATCCTTTTGTCTCTCACATATCTAAGTCCATACTCAATTGTAACCTTCAGGTACCACAGCACATTCTTTTCCACAATCATGTAAACACATTTAGGCTCCACTATGTACTGGATCAAAGTATTCACTGCAACACAAGTATTTGGCCTCGTGTTTTTTAAGTACATTAATGAACCAAAATTATGCCTTTAGACTCTGACATCAACTATTTATGAAGTAGGATCACATAGAAACTGATGCCGTTGGTGTATATAAAGTCCAACATCTTGAACCTATTAAGATGATTGATCGCACATTTTCCTCGGCCAAGGAAAATATCCTTTGGATTCCATCATACCTCATGTCAATAATCTTGAACTCATATATCTATTGTAGTTACTCCCTTTGAAGTAGAGCACTATCCTGCCTCTACATTTTGTACTCTCTGTATAGAGACATTCTGTTATTGAGTGACAAGTAGCCTCCTCTGCTTCTAATCTTCTATGTATCCATTTATGGATTCTCTCAAGATCATTGGATACTGAGATACTATATCTCAAACTTTGTTAAAATTTCTTCTTGCACTCATCTATGAGCTTCTCTTCATATGTATGCTTCCATATTCAACCTTGTAGCAAAGGTTAGTATCTGTATAACTCTAGGTGATCCTCAATATTTTCATGTAATAGTATGTGCTATCCCATGGGTTCCTTCTAAGCTAGTACAAATCATTCTTGAATTTTGCACATGTGGTTCTTTGTAGACAGTCCCTAGTCTTATAAGTTGTTCTGTATGCATCCCTACTTCACTCAAGTAGTGTGTTTGGTCAGTGGATAAAATATATTACCATAATTGACTCCCTCTTTTTGAGACAAATCTTGAACCTTTCTTTGTATCTATTGATGTTTCCATCTATTGTATACTTGATCTTGTAGATCGACTTGGAAGACATTATAGTCTTCTGTTCAGATCTTGAGATCATTTATAGATATCATTCTTCATGACTAGTAATCCTTGATGATATCATCCTTTCATCATTCCTTCATGGGGCATTATTTCACAAAGTGTCTTTTTTCAACACAAGTGAAACATCTGAATTGTGGGAGGTCCTTCTTCTGAAGTATTTATATTGTTGTGAGAACGTTCTTCCTTCTTGGTATGTGATGTTTAATGATTTATTTTCAGCTTCATCCATATCTTCTACTTTTTTTTATTAATCAAGCTTCTTCTTGTGTGAATTCCTCCCATAGGTAAGCTTCATTCTAGAATAAATTCCTTTAATGAAATATTGTGAGACCATTCAAGGTTGTCATCTCCACTTTTTCTTCTTTGACATTGTCTCCAATAGCTTCTAGTTGCTCCTTGATCTCAAATGATCTTGTGAAGTAATATTTGATACCTTTTGGCATCAATATCTTCATGAGTCCTCAAGGTTATCTTCATGTTGATATCGAACATATCCTTGGGCGTTTTCAAAGACAATACATGTGGTATCAAATGGTCCTTGAAATGGTATTCTTGGATTCTTCATCTTTGTCCTCATCTCCCTATGGATATGTAGCTTCTACATTGACATGGTATTCTAAGTCATGTTCTTCTGTATCATAAGAACACTATACTTCCATGCCTAGAATTTATCACATCCTTCAAGCTTGTCCTAATTCTTGGTATTTTCTGTCATCATGATAGAGGGAGAACTTTAAATGGAATGAGAGACAATAGAACTTATGAATGATATTGCTTCAACTAAATGCTTTCTTCAATGATTTTCTGGAAGACTACTTCTAGTGGACCTAGGGATCGATAGAGAAACCATAATTTGTTAAATTAGGTGACTTTTAGATATAGCTAGATAGAAATATGCACATCCTTAACACGAGCTAAGGAACATTCTCCTTTTCCCAAAACTATGGACAAAAATGCAAAATATTTGATGCCCTAGTTTTCTCGATAGCAGTGTTAGGTCGAAAATTGAAAATACATAGAATGGAAAATTATTCCATAGAAATATGATCCCTCCTATGGCGAGTTAGATGGTGCTCCTTTTTCTACTAATCAGTGGAGGGAAGTACCTAGAACATGAGGCCCTAGTTTCTCCAATTTCTTCTACAAATTTTTGGATCTTTATTCCACTATATCTTCGAACTTCCTACTCCTCAAGGTCTCAAAATTCATACTGAGATATCATGATTTGTATTCTTTCCAATACCACATTTTGGATTAGTATTGGATTCACCAAGTGGAACTTATGTTACGATTCCCAAGGTGACCTTTTTGAAGAATAGTTCAGTATAGAAAACTTGTACAGACTTCCACATGTCATTTTTTCAACTTCAAGGTCTAAAAACATGCACTACATAAACTAAAGTGCATTCCCTATATGAAACGTCTTGCAAATTTTTGTTTGGATATTCCTAGACCGAAATATATCAATTATCCCTAGGTCACCTGTTTATGACTAAATTTTAGAAGAGGTTGGAACCTTGATTTCGAGGGATCATATTTCCTAAAGTATAGCCAGTCCGAGGCTGAAACTCGAACACAAGATAAACAAACATTTCTTCTTTGGATTTCCAAGTTTCATGCAATAAAATGAAAAGAAAAATTATATGGACATACCAATAATAATTACCTTGATGAAGACGTGCCAATCATGTGTTTTGACCCCCACAAAATCACCTTTTTGTTATTATATTCTTCAAGTTCGCACAAAATCCAGTGGGGAATTTAATTTTCCACATTTTTCCAAACTCGAGTTATAGAGAAAATTCCAAGACGACTATATTTTTCCTTCTAGGGTTTTCAAGAATGAAACCCTAATATTGAATAGCTACAATTGTAGTAGTATTTCAGCTACACAAATACTTCTTTGACTTTCAGGGTGGATCTAATACCATGTTAATATTTTAATGGTTATACAAGGTCAAAAACATTTTATCATCATAACATCATAGCCATATGCAAAAGGATCAATGAAACAAAGACAAGAAGAAACACACAAAAGAACACATAGATTTATCTCAGGAAATCCTCATGGGGGAGAAAATCGAGCAAAATTTCCTCGATATAGACTTCAATAAAGTGTAGTATAAGAACCCAATAATAATACTTGTAATACACCAATAATAATACTAGATTGCTTCCTCTCCTCCAGAAGGACTTCTCCTTCTCTCTCTAGTGGAATTGCTTGAGTTTTGAGTGTGTCCAAATTTTGAGGGAGGGACCTCCCCTATTTATACTGATCAGTGGAGAGGCCTAGTCACCCAACAGGGCTGAGTTATTTTCCCAATCAGGGCCTAGTTGCCTTGGGATACTCAAAAAATACATTTTAATAATACTTTTGTGGGTACTAGTAACCCGGCTTAGAACAAAAGTTTTAACTTAAGACTTTACATGACCAAATACATCAATGACATCCATAATCAAAGGAACAACATCTCCAGAATGGGAAATCATAATAATAATACAAAAACATATCTTCTGCAGTTACATTTCTTTAACATGTCACATATCTTATTGAGTCTACCTACAAACAAATAGGTAATAATATTAAGGATCTTTTAGAACACCACAAAAATAATAGTATATTACATGTTGAGACACCCTTAACATAATTTTATGTAATTCTTCAGATGGACCTATAGATCCCAAAGAAACTAACATACACACAAATACCCAATATTTAACTAAGTTAATGAAAGTTATTATGTTGAAGGAATGCCTCCTTTATGGGAGTGGAAAACCTCTAAATATTTGTCATTAAAACCTATTGGCCTATAAAATCAGCTATAAAATCCATCTCACCAACTACTTGTTCCACGTCCATTTTTCGTAGGGATCATTTATCATATTTTATCTCCATTGATTCAAAATTCCACTTCCAACTCTACTATTTCACATGACCCTTATTTCATCACCGTTTATTTTAAATTTGATCTTATATTTGGATGCCTTTCCACTCCCATATGATTTCCATTTTTATCAAGCAGAAAGGTAAAGAAAAAGGAACATTGGAATAGAATGTAAGGAAGATTTTTATCCAGTAGATGAAGCTTCAGGCTCTAAGAAGGAAAAACATCAGAGGTTTGAAAATTGAAAGTGATCCAATTGTAAGAAAGGAAACCATACAGTGAAAGGTTGCATGAAGAAGAGTATGTACCATAGATCATATGTCAATACTCCTTAAACAACACAATATTTCCCTCCTTAAAGTTGCAAGGAAGGTTGAATCTGGAGACAAAACTGAAGATCATGAGAGGATGGATTTTCAAAATATCATTCCCTCTTCATTGATTCAAGATCCTCCAATCACATGGTTGCATTCAAATAATCATTGTGAGAATTTGCTTCTCAGTGAGATCTAGGAGCTAGAGAAATATTCACACTCAAAGTGTTTGACAAAATGTGCAAGATAACAACAAAAGAGACAGAAAATAGATGGATAAGAACATGTGAATGGTGCTAATAACTGATCATATTATTACTGTACATATTGTATATGTTATGGTACATACTTATAATACATTGGGAAAAATTTGTGAGGCTCAGGAAGCCATTTGGGAGTGTACATGTGTCATTTGTCCCCCCTAGGTGGACCAATGGAGCTCCAAATCATACTAAACAATCATGAACCAAGGTATGAACATTGGTGAATTGTTCTGGGGCATTATTGAGTCCAAGTAATTAGTAGGTGATAAGATAGAGGTGAGTGAGAGGCTGAATGTGGCAATAAATCCTCCTAGGAGAGCCAAAATGGAAAAAATACACCACTAGCACCCTTAGTCAACCCAAACTCTACAAAAAGAGGAATGGGAGAGCTCCTCTCATTAATTAGGGCACACATGTTCTGGTTGACTGAGCTGGAGTGTTGTTGTAGGTGTGAACATGCCAAAATAACTAGATATCTTATTGAATCAACTTCCCTAAGTCTTAACCATAGGATATCACTGCATGAAAGCAAATGAAATTAGCTTAAGGTCAGAACTATGGTACTAAGGATGTATTACTGCTCCAACACCCCCCCTTAATCCAGCCTTAGTACAACTTATTAAAAAAAATATTTATTAAGGCCTTGGCAACCAAGGCACAAGTCACCTTTTACAACAAAAGTTTATTGATCCATGTAACCAAGGTAAGGAGGAAAACCTCATGGGACTAAACCTTCCCTAAAAAATGGATATGATAGAGATGAAAAACAAAATTCATCAATAGGTCCTCTTCTTCACTTGAATGAGCTGAAAGAACAAATTCTTGGTGATGGAGTTGATGAAGATGTTGTGGATTCCAAGATCAGGCATTAATGCATCAAAGTGTTGTAGAAAAAGATCACACGGAGAGGCCCTTTGATGGAAATCACTTTATGATGGAGGGGTATCATAAGAATGTATTTTTCTGCAGGAATAATCTGAAATAATAACATAATAAACCATGGAAAATATATCTCTGAAAACTCTTTCCCAAATAACATCAAAAGATTCAACGAAATCTGTCGCATGTGTAGCTACCATATCATGAATAAAACCATGAATCTTCTTCCCAATTTGATGAAGCACCTTCATAAATCTGTAAAAAAGCACATGAGTCTATGAAATATCAGAATATATGTCATGCATAGCATAAAATTATAGGTATGGTGTCTCCATGAGAGAATGGTCCCATGGAGAGAGAAGAGTGAGCAACTAGATCACAATTGCAATTGAGTGAACCTGGAAGGTCTAGAAACTTGAGATTTGAACCATGGGTGGTGAAAGAAAGTCCAGGAATATGGAACAGAAGTCCCATGAAGGCCAATGATATGGCTTTCCAACCAATGAAATACATACAAGACATAATAGCATCATATAAAGGAGACATAGCATTGGAAACTAGGCAATTTTTGGAATTTCCAACTAGTGGACTTGAGGGTTGTTGGGTGTTTTGGTCATGAACTGGCTGGGAAAATGAGTCAATGAATATAATAGGATGTATGTAAGCCTGCATATATCCTTCAGAATTAGAATTGGAAATATATGATTGAATTGGGAAAGAGCTTTCATAATACATGTCATAAACTAGCAAAAAATGACTAGTTTTGGGAGGAAGCTTTGATGAACTGACTGGGGTTTCTTCCAAGGAAGGGATGGCGGATTAAGATTATGATATATCATAAGGTAAATGATAAATAGAGCCATCAGAAATAGATATATCAGATATGGGTTTTACCCATTAACTCAATGCATGCTCAGGTTTATCACTTCCTTGCTTGTGCTATGATCTTCTTGCAAAATATGGAAGATCAATATGGTTCTCCTCAAGGAGTTTGATAAGGATGTCCATATTATTTGGGAAGAAGGATATTTCAATATGTGAACCTCTGCAATAACCACATGTGGGTCTTTCTCTTCTGTTTCTCCTCTTGCATCTCGAACTCCCATCAGTAGAACTAGAGCTTTTTGAACTTGATTGCTTCTTCTCTTTCTATTTTTGATTCAAATATTTCTTCTTTCCTTTAACTTGATTTGGTACACCAAAAGAAAAGGATTCTTCTTTGGATTTGATGGTACCCATTTGTATGATCTTGTCCTTCTCACGAGTCAAATACTCCATGAAATTTGCTAGTGCGACCATCTTCCAATTTCTAGTTGTAAGCTTGCTTGACTGGAATGTTGAAACATACACTAAATACTCAGGCCCTAAATTAGAAAGGATGGACAAGATAAGATGATATTATTTATTCTCTATGCCACACTGTTTCAGCTGAATTAGTAGAGCTTTATACTAGGTAAATAAGTCTTCAATGGTCTCATAGTGAGCTGGGCTCAGGGAGATTAGCTCGTTCTCAAGCTGATGGCCTCTCATTTCATATGTCTTCCCAAATAATGACTCAAGATTGAGCCAAAATTAATTGGGTGTTCCAATAATTTCAACATGAAAGAGGAGATCCCTTAAATAGCTGAGACAAAGAATACTGAATGCTTCATCAAGCCTATTAAAATACTTAGATTTCTCCACAATAGAATTTGGCTCGAGTTCAGTCCCCATGGTGACCCTGCAGAGGCACTTGGACCTCAACTAAATGACCATATCACCCTTCCATTCAAAATAGTTCAATGGAGTAAGCAATGCTCAAGTTTTCTCCATTCTACTTGTGCAACCTATGACAAAAATGTTGTTAAAGTTGTAAGGAAAACACTCAACTTTTCTAGAAATATGCCCTAAACAACAGCCCAAACCTCAAAAGATTTGTTTGGAGATCCAAAAAGCTCTGATACCATGTAATAATTTTATTCTCAGTGAGATATAGGAGCTAGAGAAATATTCACAGTCAAAGTGTTTGAAAAAATGCGCAAGAGAACAACAAAAGAGATAGAAAATAGCTGGAATAGCACATGTGAATGGTGCTAATAACTGATCATATTATTATTGTACATATTGTAGATGTTAAGGTACATACTTATAATACATTGGGATAAATTCATGACTATCATGAATCCATTTGGAAGTGTACATGTGCCATGGTAATATTTTACCTCAATACCCCCTAGGTGGACCAAGGAGCTCCAACATAGCCTAAACAGTCACAAACTAAGGTGTGAACATTGGTGAAGTGTGCTGGGGAATTAATGATTCCAAGGAATCCGTGGGTGAGAAGATAGAGGTAAGTGGGAGGGTCAATGTGGCAATAAATTCTCCTAGGGGAGCCAAAATGGAAAAAATACACCACTAGCACCCTTAGTCAACCCAAACTCCACAAAAAGAGGAATGGGAGCACTCTTGACATTGATGAGGATGCACACGTTCTGGTTGAATGAGATGGAGTGGTGTTGTAGGTCTGAACATGCCAAAATAATTAGATATCTTGTTGAATCAACTTCCCTAAGTCTAAACCATAGGATAGCACCGCATGAAAGAAAATGAAATTATCCTAAGGTCAGAAATATGGTACTGTTGCAGCTGCAACTATTTCCCCAAATTTTTTTAATTTAAGGGCCCCCCTTTTTATTTGTTTTTCTTCAAACTAGCCTAGGAGTATTTTATTATTTCCAAACTTGCCCTAAGTTCATAAAATTCTCTTAAAAAACCTGGTCTTTTTACTTTTCTGTATCGGATGATTAGTCAACTATTCTTTCGATACCGCAAGCGTAGTGGACTAGCCTTCCGATGTTGCAGAATTAGAGTCATCTAGCTGGTTAAGTGGTCTATCGAAAGCCTTTGGAAACCTTCACCGATGCGTCGGAGTAAGCTTTTTCAACCTCTCGGACTTTGTTTTCCAAAGTTTCGTCTCCTTAGTGCATGACTTATCCGATGAACCGGGTGTTCTTTCTCTTTAGTGTTTCTGTTATCCGATTAATTTTTTTTTCCTACTGTCACATCGGTTGATTGGAAAAGGCTGGAGCTGTAGTGTTTATACTACCCAACGTTGCGGAAGGCTAGTCTTAAAGTGATCCAAAATCTTTACCTTTTCTTTGTCAATTCCAAATAATTTAACTTTGTTGGTAGTCGATACTCATTTCCCAAAGTAATCATTGGGGTAGTAGAGCAATCTAACAATGACGTTGTGGAGGGCCATCAACAACTGGTCCCGAGAATAGTTGATAGTGTGTCCGAAATCCGATATTGCTTTAACAATATAGTTCCGGGTTTTTATTTCGTTTTGCACCTGCTATTGCAGATATCCTCCAGACTATTTTTTCGATGGTTTTAATGTTTTCCGACTGATGGTTTCACACCTAGTCAAAGGTTAAATATATATGTTATATCATGCCTTGGGATTTTTCAAGTTTGCACTATCGAAACCGTCCAGAAAAGGTGTGCGCACAACTGTCGAGACTTGTTTTGTCCTCCTCTACACCTGTGGAAAGATTTTCTCCTCCAGGTCATCCACGTCGCCATTTCCAGGTAGGTTACCCATGATTTTGTCTTTTGGGTGGTGTTTTTTTTACTGATTGAACCGTTAGTGGGTGGCGGTTAGGTTTTCTGCATAGGGGGTTAGTGTTTTTCTTCCTTGAATTTTTCTTGTGAACATTTTAATTCATTTATGGGATTAGCCCACTGCTCAAGATGTCATTCATGGGAGGTTGGGTCTGTCTGCCATTAAGCGTTATGTATGTGCTTGCGTCTCTTGCGCAGGGTTGTAGGGCATGGTGCAGATAGTCATTTCTCTGTCTGTACCACCCTATTCTTGGAAATTTTATGATCGGTTTAAGGTTAAGAAACCATATTCCCTACAGCCATAGTTTCACGTGGGATTCAGGAGGATTTCAGTCGATTAGTGTTTCTCAGAGAGTGAAGCTTGGGCAGGTTTAGGAGGTAGCATTCTATCGGGTTTTATGTTTTTTAATCACTCATTTGAAAGAATTTGTTTAACATAGTTTACTAGCATGCATGTTGAAGAGGTGAATAGATCTGTATATTTTCTTTTTTATTACTATATCAATTGCTAGAGTTAGTTAGACTAAAACATGTTGTATGACTATTACAGGTCGATTGCCATTACAGCAACATGCCAAAGAGGCAGAAGAAGAAATCCCAGGTGGCTGAAGAGGATCCTGAAGAAGAACTAATAACCAGGTTAGAAATCATCTACGAGGACACTAAAGCCACTACTGGAGTAGAACCAGATTACAAATGGGGAGAAATTTTCAAAATGATCTCAAACCAGAATGTCCCTGATGTTGGGTTTGAATAAATGAAAATTTATGCTAACATTGAAAGGTCAGCTTTGATGAAAGTGGCTACTAGGCCTGAATTGTTTTCATGCTCAGAAGTAATGGGTTGGATTCTACCCAGGGAAGATGTGATGAGAATAATCTTAGCAAATACTGCAAAGCAAGACTATGATGCATACAGCCCTACCTATGTGTCTATGGCATACAATATACCCACACCATAGGCCTATCTAATAGAAAGTTGGTTAAAGGAGGTAGGTATGGACCTGGTGGAGATTGTAAAGAGGATGATTATCCTAGGGAAGAGTTTCAGAACCATACCTTCGAGAAAATATGACACCTTAACTCTTCATGCTCCTTACAGATTCATTACTTTGATGCTTAATAGGATTTTTGGTAGAGAAAATGGAAAAAGTTTTAAGATTGGTTGGATACCGGTCATCTTTTTTGTCTTTACACAAGGAACTATTTTCAACTGGGCCAGTATAGTGTCAAATAGTCTTTAAACATGTATAAGTAAAGCCTTGGGAGGAGCATCCCAGAAGAAATCTGAATTCTAGATGAGTTATATTCTAATTGATTGCATATTATGCACTCAGGATTTCCCTGCTTTAAAGTGCAATTGGGAGAAGGATAGAACCCCAGTATACACAGCTTATAAATTGTTCTGGGATCATAAGTATTATAGTTACTATAGGGAGATTTGTGAGCATTTCATTATGCCCCTATATGCTCTATTTTCCTAACATAATGTAATTGCATGTCCGAGGAAGCATTTAATGTCATACAAGAATTTGGGAGTTATTATTTGACAGAGGATGTACTATATGTGAGGATGTATGGGGGTTCGATAGCTCCTTCTCTACTCCCAAAATATGCTATAGATTATGTACTCCACAAGGAGGCCATCAGACAGTTTTACATTGATGGAGTAGGAAATTTTTTGTTTGAACATAAAAAGGTAGTGTACCCTGCAGTACCCTTCTTCATTGGAAGCTATAAGTTTTCAAGGGTAAAGACTGCAACACAGTTTGTTAAAGAATTAGAATATTTTCACTTTGGTGAAATAAACTTTCACATAAATGAATATGAAAATAAGGTAGTTGATTATTGTAAAGAAGCAGGAATTCATTTTGAGTACACTGACTTTTGCGAAAAGGATGAGGAAACCTTCCATAATGCCAAAAACATAATAGCCCTTAAGAAAAGGTTCAAACAAAAGACAACAACTATGGGTGGAAAGGGTAAGGCTGCAGAGAAAGCTAAGAAAATAGAAGAGGAAGAGGCCAACAAAAGAGATGAAGATGCTATCAGATTGGTACAAGAACCAGAGAATTGGTTGAGGATTGTAGAAGAAGAAAAGAAACAAGCCGCTGAAGAAGTAGCTAAGAAGGAAGAAGAAAAAAAGAAAAGAAAAGAAGAAGTTGAGATAAAGAAGAAACAAGCAGAAAATGAGGGATTCAGGTTAACAGAACCCCAAAAAGAAAAGCAACCCACAGAGCAAGCTGATG
Source organism: Pseudotsuga menziesii (assembly GCA_001517045.1). Lineage (NCBI taxonomy): Eukaryota > Viridiplantae > Streptophyta > Pinopsida > Pinales > Pinaceae > Pseudotsuga > Pseudotsuga menziesii. The sequence continues at coordinate 47,350 of LPNX010807906.1, forward strand.
TACAAGAAGGAAAAGATACTATAGATCAAGAACAAGGACAGTCCGATCTTGATCCCTTGGAGTCTGTTTTTCCTTCTGGTAGTATGTTAGGAGAAGGTTCAACTTCTAAATTTTATTTGATTCCTTTCATGCCTACCGAAGGGGAGGAAATACCTGATTTTAATACTATATTCTATGACAAAGAAAGGAAGAGAATTGTTAAGAGAACCAAGAAAAAGTAAGATACTGGAGGAAAGCTAGGGAATATGGTTATGGACAAGAAAGTAGTACATGGTACTCATAAAGATCCACAGTTAATAGCAAGGGCTGGGGTAGCTTTAACCTTAGTAAATGAAGAAAACACGAACATGATCGTGACTGATCTGGAGCAGCCACAGAAGAATGTAGCTTATCTGAAGGAAACCTTGAAGAAAGAGAGGGATGAAATCCAAAATCTAAAAATAAAATATGAGATCATGATAGGTGAAGTCAATGTTTCAAGGAAAAAATGCCAAACTTTGCAAGCGGATAAGGATGCTTTAGCAATATCTGCAGAAAATACAGAGAAGAATTCTCAAGTTACCTTGGTACAGTTACAAAAGCTATAGCTGGAGCATCAGAGTTTAAAGGTTGAGAAAGATAATCTTCAGCTATAATTTGGAAAAATAAATGAGGAAAAGAACAAGTTGGAAATCAAAGTTACTGAGCTGAGAATAGAGAAGGTTACTGCAGAAGATAAGGAGAAGCAATATCAGACACATATTGCGGCTTTAGACGAATAGAAGAATTCATTGAAAGCATCACTAAAGAGTACTATGGAGTAGAAATCTGACATCCGACCCTTAAAGGAGCATGCTCTAATGCTTAGGAAAAAGATTCATTAGATACAACTATAGATAGAATATGAAAGATGTAAAGTTCCCCAGATAGACACCAGGCTGGAAGAGATTGTAGTTACCACTTCATATTTTCTAGATAGGACTCAGGATATATTGGAAATTCTAAAGGGAAGAATGGTTTGGTAGAAACCAATAAAGAATCTCCCATATACCTATCCGTCAAAGATCATCAAACATTGAAGCAAGAATTTGAGTTAATGGATTTTTCTAGTAATATCGTAGAAGAATTTAAAAAGATAGTGAAGAAGACAAAGACTGCTTCTGTCGAATTCTGCAGGAGAGTGCTCTTCACCTATAATTGGTGTAAGCTTCTGCTGAGAAAAGATTGGAGGTTCTACCTAAACATGAACTATTTTTAAAAAATTTATAGGATATATACAACGAGGATGAGCAAGCAATCCAGCAGGTCAAGGATTTGGATGAATGGATATTAAAAAATGAAGTAGCACATGCAGCCGTGAGCATACACTTATTGCAGGACTAGATGCGCATGATTCCTACTAGAACAGAGGGTGTGAAGATCCAAGCTTCCAAGTATGAGATTAACATTCGATTCCTTGAGCCTTCTGGGTTTGAAAGCATAGCAGCAAATGCTAATGCATGGAAAAAGTTCACAAACGAGCAAGCTGGGTCGGGCCTAGTGGAATGTTTTGGGAATATTGATTAATAATGTACTATATCATATTAATTTTTGCGCACAAGCTATAGGACAAATTTTTGTAAAGGAAAGGTTGGGGAAGCTCAAGAGGCAATGAGGGGCAGCCCAAGAGTTTTTTGCTTTTTGTATAAGCATAAGAGAGTTTTAGATAGTAAAGGACCTTTTTTCAGACTATCTTGAGGAAGTTTATTGTAAGAAGAACTAATTCATTTGATAATAAAGAGTTATATGTTTTTGGCTGGAGAAAGTTTTGTGGAGTTTCAAATGTTTTCCATGGGCTAGTTGGATGTGAACTATTTCTTTTTCAGCTTGTTTCCATGAACTATGAGATCGTTCTAACCTATTGAATTCTTTCATGTTATGAATGTACTCCTATTTATTTTTTTGAAATTTCCACATTTGTGATTGAGTAATGAATGTTTTAATTAACAATAAGCTATCTTGTTGTTCATCTTTCTATTGATATTCATGTGTTTAGGAATGTTAACAACTATTTGTGATTTTATTTATGCATGCAATACAATACATTACTCACCATTAATTACAGTTTTTATCCCTAGGAATAGGTTAGTGAGTCTTAGTTAGTTTCTCTTTGTTTTGTGATTTAGAAGCAAGAGAGGTAAGATGAGAGGTAAGAACCTACACATCACGTTGTGACCCTCCTCATTATCTCTATCACCTGCATTTAGTTAGGCACTTGCACATCATACATAAAGATAAAAAACTAAAAAAATATACATGGTGGACCAGGCCGTAACTGGTAAAACACTTTTCTTTACTTGACCTACGGTAACCAGACCACAAACCGGACGGATTACGCATACCAAACAATAACGAGCTAATTGGGAACATTTATTGGGGATAATCCCTACTATTGTTACCTACGATTTTCCAGGCCCCAACAATTTTGGCACTAGAAGGAGGGCCACCAATGCATGGCTGGCCGAGGAATCCCACTTTCTCGAAATTACTCCACCGATGATAGTTCTAAAAATAGTTTGCTTCACAAACCCACTCCTGAAGAAAAAGAAACAGGGCATATTTATCCTATTAATAACGAAGTGGTTGATGATTTAAGGAGAATTACCAAGGCATATGCGAAAAATATTGGAGGATTACCTATTATCTCTGTCCTACCTAGAATAGAGTATCAGAAGAAAGGTCGTCCTCAATTGAAAGGCTCAGTGTTGGTAGAAGATCTTGAAGAATTGATAGAAGCAACCTTATAGGAACTTGACCAACCTTTAGATCAATTGGAACCAGATTCCCCTTAGTATTCACCGTTCCATACCCCTGTTCAATCCCAACCTCATACTCCTCTCAGAATCATGGCCAATGTAAATGCAAATCAGCCACCTCCACAACCTGCATGGAGGGCTAGGTCTACTTTAAATCTAACACCTCCCTTGCATGATTTGCCTCATACTTTTGACAAGATGTTACGCAAGTTTGAACCAAGTGAAGGAATTCTTGTATAGGATCATTTGCATAGTTTTTACTTGGCTTTAGAGGGACTACGAGCTGGAGAGCATGAAGATGTGGTCTGTAGGTTGTTTCCTCACACCCTGAAAGGAAAAGAAGCCTCATGGTATTTTTCCCTACCTGCAAATTCAATCATGTATTGGAATACTTTTGAGAGACTGTTTAGAATAAAATATGTAGTCCAGAAAACTCATGCAAATTTAATGAAAGGGCTAATTTCTCTAAAGAAGGAAAAGAAGGAAAAATTGCATAACTTCACTCAAAGGTTTGCTGCTTACCTAAAAAATTTTGCAGCTGACAAACCATCTGAACATGCCCTAATTGAATACTATACCTCAGCTCTCAGGCCTGATCTAGCCATGTTTTCCAATAGATCGGTTAGACCCACATTAGTAGAAACCTATGAAGAAGTTGAGAATGTAGAGGCAGAGATGGAGAGTATAGAAAATTACCCTATACAGTCAAAATAAAAGACTTTTGGAAACAAGAAACATTTATTGTAGACTAAGCCTAAGGATGAGCGATCACAGGATTTCGAAGGGATGGTGAAGATGATGCATAAATTATCAAACAGGTTGATAGATTTAGAAAAGGAAAAGGAGGCTCATAAACCATATAAGCCTTATTATAAAAAAGGGAAGACAACAGTCAACCTAAACCTCCTCCACACAGTCCTTCAGCAATGAATTTAACCGATGTAGGCATGGACAATTTTTGTACCTTTCATCAGCAGCCTCATTCTAAGAAGAATTGCCCACAATGGATTAATTCTTTGAAATTAGTAATGAATCAATTATTGTACTCCAAATTGACAGAAACTGGTGAGGAGAAAGAAAAATATCATGAACCTACAAAAACACAAGAGGAAGATACCTTAGTTCTATGGGACTGTGTTTCTATGTTTAATATGGAAGATGAAGACTTTTCGATGCAAGAAGAAACACTAGAAACTAATGTAAAACAAGAAGTCAGAATCCATAAAAATAAGATAATTCAATACTTCCAAAGATTAAGAAACTTCAAGAAAACATGAAGAATATAAAGAACAACACTTCGACTGTTAAAATACCTGAATTTGTCATTTCAAGTCAGGATCCTAAGAAACTCAACATACTTGTAAATCCTTCTAAAACTAAAACTAAAAATGTCACAAAGAATCTCAAAGAACATTAGATGGGATACGATGTTGTGGAAGACGTTAAAAAGGCTAAAGAAAATATCTCATTGTTTGAAATGTGAAATTTACCTCAACAAAAAAGAAGCTTTTAAAAGCACTTGAGACACCAGAAGAGGAGCCTCACAGTGACAACCAACCTGAGGAAGAGATTGGTGAGGCAAGTTTAGGAGGAAAATATAGGTATAAAAATCCAACATTTCTCCTAACCTTTGAAATTTTCAACTATAATGTGCATAATTGTTTAGTGGAATCAAGAGCATCAGTCAATGTTATGCTACTTTCAGTCTGCAAGCAAATCAATGGTCAACCTAAACCATCCACTTGGAAAGTTCTTCAATTAGACAGGACAACAGTAAAAGTAATAGGAGAAATGGAGGATGTTCTGATTAATTTATTTACAGATGAGAGGGTATGTTAGTACATAGACATTGTAGTAGCAGACATACCGGATGCTTATGGTTTGATTTTGAGTCGAGACTGGTTAGCAAGGTTAGAAGGATATTTTGTGTCAGATTGATCACATTTGTGGTTTCCTTTTAAAGGATGTCAAAATCATATAATAGTGTTTTGACAGCCTCAAATGAAATATAATGTGACTCAGTTAGAAGGAAAAAATGAACTAGTAAACTCTGTGTTGGGAAACTATTTCATTGAACTGGAACTGGGAAATTACCAAGCTGAAGAAGCCAGCATTATACCTGATATCCATCCTGATCTCCTTCGATTGTCACGGGATGATGAGATCGACTGTAACATAGTAGATTTAGTTTCAGATGTATCTCACAATTCAATTTCAGTAGAAGTAGAAATTTTTTGGATTATTTATTTCGATGGTTCGAAAACATTGGAGGGATCAGGGGTTGGATGTGTCCTGATTGATCCAGAAAAAAATGAACATTTTCTTTCATGTAGGTTATAATTTGAATGCACAAATAACACAGCCGAATATGAAGCGCTAGTTCAGGGACTTAAAAAAGCAATAGAATTGAAAGTAAAAAATCTGAAAGTATATGGAGATTCTGAAATCGTTGTTAAGCAAATTCGGAACAAAATACACTGCATTTCACCCCATTTGAAAGCTTACCAAAATGAAGTTTGGGAGTTTCTAATAAATTTTCATGCATTCAATATTGTGTCAATTCCTAGATTAAAAAATGCAGCAACTAATTTATTAGCTACCTCAGTTGCAAGATTAGTACCTTCAAATAATAGATGCTCTATTGAATTACTTTTTAGGCCTTCTATTCCATATAACATCACAAATCTAAGGGTTTTTGACAATGATCAGAAAATCTTGGAGTGTTTGATGAATGATGATACTTTCAAAGGAGCAATAATAGATGATGAAGAACATCAAGTAGAATTAAAGTTCGGGAACTTTATTCCAAAAGGAGTCAGGACCTTGGAATAAATGTTTGGTTTAGATAACAAGTTCAGAAATCCAATGAATGCCAAGAATCATAACTCATCTTTACAATTCGAGCTGATAAATTTAGGGACTGAAGCTGAACCCAAATATGTAAATTTGGGGAAGTGTTGTTTTCCAGGAGAAAGGAGTAAGTTCATTAGTTTACTCAAGCAGTACAGGGATGTGTTTGCTTGGACCTATGAAGATCTCAAAACTTATGACACAAATATCATACAACATGTTATCTCAATCAAAGTTGGAATCAAGCCTTACCAACATCCTTTGAGAAAGATGCATCCTAAGCTGGAACCTTTAATTCAAAGTGAGGTAAAAAAACTATTGGATGCTAAAATCATATATAAAGTCAGACATTTGAAATGGGTTTCTAATTTGGTACCAGTATAGAAAAAGTCTGGAGAAATCAGACTTTGCATAGATTTCCGAAATCTTAATCATGCATCAGATAAAGATAATTATCCTGTCCCACCCATGGAGAAAATACTATAGATGGTTTCAGGATCTGAATTAGTTTCATTATTAGATGGATTCTCTGGTTATAATCAAGTATTAGTAGCAGAAGAAGACAGGCTTAAGACTACTTTCATAACCAAGTGGGGAACTTTTGCGTATAGGAGGATTCCCTTTGGACTTATCAATGCTGGAGCTACATTCCAAAGGGCCATGGATATAGATTTTTGCAGTCTGATTGGTCGTAGTGTTGTGGTTTATCTAGATGATGTTCCAATATTTTTGAAAAAGAGAGAAGAGCATGCATTTCATTTGAAACATATTTTTGAGCATTGCCGGAAATATGGTATTTCACTAAATCCCAAGAAATGTGTGTTTGCAGTCACAAAAGGAAAGCTACTAGGTCATGTCATTTCTAAGCAAGGGATCTCCATAGACCCAGAGGGGATTAGAGCCATAGAACATATCCCTTTACCCCATAACAAAAAGGGTATGCAATATTTTATGGGGGAAATCAACTTTGTGCGAAGGTTTGTACCAGACTTTGCTGAAATCATCAAACCTTTGCAGCAAATGGTTAAACATAGTGTGCAGTTCAAATGGACTGATTTGGAGAAGAATGCATTCAACAAGATAAAAACATCTATTGCTCATGCACCATCACTCAAAAGTCCAAATTTTGAAAAGGATTTTATTCTGTACACTTTTGCATCTGATGATTCATTAGCAGTCGTGCTTACACAGAAAGAAGATGGGGAAGAGGAGTACCCCATATAATTTATGAGCACTGGTCTGCAAGGGGCTAAATTGAAATATCCAGCAGTTGACAAATAAGTTTATGCAGTTTTTAAAGCGGTAAAACAATTCAGGCCATATATACTTAAGAATCACACCAAAGTAATAGTTCCACACCCAGCCATACGATCTCTTTTTCTACGAAAGGAATTATTATAAATAAGAGGCAACTGGGTGACTGCGTTACAAGAATATGATCTTGAGTTCAAACCAACATCCATAGTTAAAATACAAGGAATTTGTAAACTAATGACTGAGGGTCAAAACAATGAAGAAAGCAACTGGGATAATGAAGTTGAACTACATATGGTGGATGTATGTCCTCTATTTATAGCTCCAGACTCCTGGTATAGGGATCTAGTCCATTATATACAAGAAGTGTATTTTCCAGAGCATTGGAGTCCAAAGCAAAGAAGAGCACTACGTCTAAAATCAGCTTTATATCAGATCATTGATGGAGTACATTTTAGAAAGAACTACGATGGAGTCTTTCTCAGGTGCTTGGAACAAGAAGATGCAAAGAATATCATAGTAGAATTGCATGATGGACTTGTTGGAGGTCACTTTTCTGGAGACACAACAGCACTGTAATATTCTTAGAGTTGGATATTATTGGCCTACATTATTTAAGGATGCTCATGCTCATGTTATAAAATGTGATTCTTGTCAGAGATGTGTTGGAAGACATGCCAAAGCAGTAGGACCATTAAAACCAATAATTATATCAAAAACATTTGAACAATGGGGAATTGATGTTATTGGAGAAATCAATCCAAAATCCTCATTAAAACATAAGTACATTCTAACAGCAACTGATTATTTTACAAGATGGTTCGAGGCTATTCAATTACAAAAAGTAAACGAAGATGCAGTTATGGATTTCTTACAGAACCACATTATGACCAGGTTTGTGGTTCCAATTTCCCTGGTTTTTTATAATGCTTCTTATTTTTCTTCTATTAGATTAACTGCATTTGCTAATGAAAGAGGAATTAATTTGCATTATTCTGCAAATTATTACCCACAAGGAAATGGTTTGGCAGAATCCACAAACAAAAATCTGATTAGAATTCTAAAGAAAAAAGTGATAGAAAATCAAAGGAGCTGGCATTTAGCTTTACCTAATGCTCTCTGGGCTAATAGAATCACACCCAAGAATTCCTTAGGTGTGTCACCATACACTCTTGTTTATGGAAAATAAGTTTTCCTCCCTCCTAATATTCTATTTCCATCTTCCATAATAGCCCAAGAGTCTAGGGGTACTGATAATGAAATTCTACAATCCGAATCTATAATATGTTGAAGTCAGAAGAGTCTAGGTCGAAAGCTCGAGAAATGTTTAAGCATCAATAAGAAATAGTGAAGCGTTGGTTTGACAAGCACAAAGCTAGGAACAAAGAATTCGAAGTAGGGTATCTGGTTCTTAAGTGGGATCACCCGCACGATGAGAAGGGAAAGCACACTAAGTTTCAGCAGTTATGGGTAGGCCCTTTTCAAATTGTAGCAAAGCTAGCCCCCTCGTCTTACAAGTTGCAGGACTTACAGGGGTGGGAAGAGAACTTACCAGTAAATGGTTTAGCTCTCAATCCTTATGTTTCTTGATCATTTTGATTTTGTTTTCTTGTACTACATAAATAAACATTTGGTTTGTTGCTTACTTTAGAGTAATTTTAGTTGCTTGCTTTATTTTCTTAGAGTTTGATTGATTGTAAATTTTTGTTTTGCTTATGGTCAATAAAACAACATGACTTTTGTTTGTATGGAGTTCATCAGAATTCTAAATTAACTGAAATCTTTGAATACAAGACTGCCTACTGTTGATTCATATAATGTTTGAAAGAATTTATTCAAGTTTAGCAGATTTTCTAAATGGTTATGAACTCATTAAATTTCTACTTAATCCTCATGAAATAACTCAGGATAGAAAAGTCCAAAGTACTATTTTGAGGCTCCATTCATCTCACATTAAGAACTGTTCTAGGGGGTAACAGCAAAAGACCCATGGAAAGGAAGCAAGGTAAATAGTGTATTATATTTAAATAATCCCATGCCATGAATTGAAATCGAAAAGGTTAATGAGAGTCAAAATATCCTAAAAAAGAAATATGTATCAAAACATGTACTAAACCACATCAGTATGAATGATATTGCCAAAGTTCTTCTCCATCTGTCAGTTGAAATTAAAATATCTCTCACATAAAAGGACACTATGGATAGAGGAGCCTGAATTAAAATAAGAAAGAAGGGAAAACAGGAGGACTCAAAAGGGGACAAAAAGTGCAAAATGGCATGGGAATGAGGAACAAACAGATATATATGTTTACCGTATGTTACGATCCCGTGGTGTCTAAGTTGGAAGCCACTCAAAGATAGAGTTAAAATAAAACTCATACTCTTGGCCTCGAAAGAGTTATCCAGACTTTGAAATCCTGGTTTCCCTTTTTTCCTTAACTTGGATTTTAATCAATTACTAAAGTGAATAAATCTTGCATTTGGGAAGTCAGATATCTTGAAGAAATCTAGTAAAGTGGTACCATCATAGCAGTTTATTGATTAAAGAGTAAATTGTTCAGAGATCTTTGTTCACCAGGTAGTTGCCAATTGTTGCAGCTGCAACTATTTCCCCAAAAAATTTTAATTTTAGGGCCCCCCTTTTTATTTGTTTTTCTTCAAACTGGTCTAGGAGTATTTTATTATTGCCAAAGTTTCCCTACGTTCAGAAAATTCTCTTAAAAAACTTGGTCTTTTTAATTTTCTATATCGGATGATTAGTCAACTATTCTTCTGATATCGGAAGCGTAGTGGACTAGCCTTCCGACGTTGCGGAAGTAGAGTCATCTAGCTAGCCAAGTGGTCTATCAAAATCCTTTGGAAACCTTCATTGATGTGTCAGAGTAATATTTTTCAACCTCTTGGACTTTGTTTGCCGAAGTTCCAGCTCCTTAGTGCATGACTTATTTGATGAACCTAGTGTTCTTTCTCTTTAGTGTTTCTGTTATCTGATTAATTTTTTTTCCTGATGTCATGTCGGTTGATCGAAAAAGGCCGTAGTTGTAGTGTTTATTCTTCCCGACATTACGGAAGGCTAGTCTTAAAGTGATCCGAAAGATTTACCTTTTCTTTTCCAATTCCAAAGAGTTTAACTTTGCCAGTAGCCGATACTCATTTCCTAAAGCAATCATCAAGGTAGTAGAGCAGTCTAACACTGACGTTGCGGAGGGCCATCAAAAATTGGTCCCAAGAATAGTTGATAGTGTGTCCAATGTCCAATATTTCTTTAACAATATACTACCAGGTCTGTAGTTCTTTTCACACCCGCTATTGCGGATATCCTCCAGACTATTTTTTTGATGGTTTTAATGTTTTCCCGCCGATGGTTTCCCACCTGGTCAAGGGTTATATATATATGTTATATCATGCCTTGTGATTTGTCAAGTTTGCACTGTCGAAACTATCCAGAGAAGGTGTGCGTGCAGTTGTTAAGACCTGTTTTGTCCTCCTCTACACATGTGGAAATATTTTCCCGTCTGGGTCGTCCACGTCGCCATTTCCAGGTAGGTTACCCGTGATTTTGTATTTTGGGTGGTGTTTTTTTTACTGATTGAAATGTTAGTGGGTGGAGGTTAGGTTTTTTGCATAGAGGTTAGGTTTTTTGCAAAGTGGGTTAGGGTTTTTCTTCCTTGAGTTTTTCTTTTGAACATTTTAATTCATTAAGGGGCTTAGCCCATTGCTCGAGATGTCATTCATGGGAGGTTGAGTCTGTCTGCCGTCAAGCGTTATGTATGCACATGTGTCTCTTGCATGGATTTGTAGGGCATGGTGAAGACAGAAACTTCTCTATCTGCACCACCCTATTCTTGGAAATTTTATGATCGGACGGAGGTTAAGAATCCATATTCCCTATAGCCACAGTTTCCCATGGGATTCAAGAGGATTTAAATCGATTAGGGTTTCTGAGAGAGTGAAGCTTGGGTAGGTTTAGGAGGCAGCATTCTATCAGGTTTTCTATTTTTTAATCACTCATTTGAAAGACTGTGTTTAGCCTAATTTACCAGCATGCATGTCAAAGAGGTGAATAGATCTGTATATTTTCTTGTTTATTACTATATCAATTTCTAGAGTTAGTTAGACTAAAACATGTTGCATGACTATTATAGGTCGATTGCCATTATAGCAATATGCCAAAGAGGCAGAAGAAGAAATCTCAGGTGGCTGAAGAGGAGCCCGAGGTAGAAGTAATAACCAGGTTAGAAATAATCTACGAGGACAATAAAACTACTAGTGGAGTAGAAATAGATTACAAATGGGTATAAATTTCCAGAATGATCTCAAGCCAGAATGTCCCTGATGTTGGGTTTGAAGAAATGACAATTTATGCTAACATTGAAAGGTCATCTTTGATGAAATTAGCTACTAGGCCTGAATTGTTTCCATACTCAGAAGTAATAAGTTGGATTCTGCCCAAGGAAGATGTGACAAGAATTATCTTAGCAAATACTACAAAGCAAGGCTATGCTTCATACAACCCTACCTATGTGTTTATGGCATACCATCTACCCTCACCACAGGCCTATCTAACGCAAAGTTGGTTAAAGGAGGTAGGTCTGGACTTGGTAGAGAAGGTAAAGAGGATGATGATCCCAGGGAAGAATTTCAAAACCAGACCTTGAGGATAATATGATACCTCAACTCTCTGTGCTCCTTACAGATTCATTGCTTTGATGCTTAATAGGATTTTTGGTGGAGCAAATGGAAAATGTTTCAAGATTGGTTGGATACTGGTCATGTTTTCTGTTGCTACACAAGGAACTATTTTCAACTAGGTCAATATAGTGTCAAACAGTATTTAGGCATGTATAAGTGCATCCTTGGGATGAGTATCCTAGAAGAAATATGAATTCTACATGAGTTCTACTCTAATTGATTGCATATTGTGCACTCAGGCTTTCCCTTCTTTAAAGTGCAATTAGGAGAAGGACAGAACCCCAGTATACACAGCTTATAAATTGTTATGGTATCATAAGTATTACAGTTACTATAGGGAGATTTTTTAGCATTTCATTATGTCCTTATATGCTCTGATTTTCCTAACATAATGTAATTCCATGTCTGAGGAATCATTTAAGGTCATACAAGAATTCGAGAGTTATTATCTAACAGAGGATGGATTGTATGTGAGGATGTATGGGGGTTCGAGAGGTCCTTCTCTGCTCCCAAAATATGCTATAGATTATGTACTCCACAAGGAGGCCATCAGACAGTTGTACATTGATTGAGTAGGAAAACAAAATTTGAAAATAAAAAGGTAGTGTACCCTGTAGTACCCTTCTTCATTGGAAGCTATATGTTTTCAAGGGTAAAGACTGCAGCATAGTTTGTTAAAGAATTAGAATATTTTCACTTTGGTGAAATAAAATTTCACAGAAATGACTCTGAAAATAAGGTAGATGATTATTGTAAAGAAGTAGGAATTCGTTTCGAGTACACTGACTTATGGGACAAGGATGAGGAAACCTTCCACAATGCCCAAAACATAACAGCCCTTAAGAAAATGTTCAAACAAAATATAAAAACTGTGGGTGGAAAGGGAAAGGCTACAGAGAAAGCTAAGAAGCTAGAAGAGGAAGAGGCCATGAAAAGAGAGGAAGATGATATCATATTGGTACAAGAAGAAGAGAATTGGTTGAGGATTGAGAAAGAATAAAAGAAACAAGCCACTGAAGAAGAAGCTAAGATGGAAGAAGAAGAAAAGAAAATAAAAGAAGAAGTTGAGATAAAGAAGAAATAGGCAAAAGTGAGGGCTTCAGGTTAACAAAACCCCAAAAGGAAAAGTAACCCACAGAGCAAGCTGATGTACAAGAAGGACAAGATCCTATAGATCAAGAACACAGATAGTCCGATCTTGATCCCTTGGAGCGTGTTGTTCCTTCTGCCAGTATGTTAGGAGAAGGTTCAACTTCTGAATTTGATTTAATTCCTTTCATTCCTTCCGAAGGGGAGTAAATACCTAATTTTAGTACTATATTCTATGAAAAAGAAAAGAAGAGAATTGTTAAGAGAACTGAGGAAAACATAGATACTAGAGGAAATCTAGGGAAGATGGTGATGGACAAGACAGTAGTACATGGTACTCATAAGGATCCACGATTAATAGAAAGGGTTCGGGTAGATTTAACCTTAGCAAATAAAGACAACATGGATAGGATCATGACTGATCTGGAGCAGTCACGGAATAACGTAGCTCAGCTGAAGGAAAACTTGAATAAAGAGAGGGATGAAAGCCATAATCTAGAAAGGAAATATGAGAACATGATGTTGATGTATTTGTAACTTCAGAATGTATTCATCTATGTATCTTATGTATTGTAACTCGATGTTTATTTCGGGATGTATCTATAATGTACTTGAGTCATGTTGTCATGCCTCGATGTTTTGATCGAGAGGATCAATAATGTAAACAAGTCATGTCAAGTCATTCTGGGTAACCCTCCGATTGTCTAAGGGTTAAAGTCCCCGCAGTTTCGGGGCACTAGGGTTATTAGACTCTCCTAGTAGAGGTCGGATCTGGTAGGGTTTTAGTCATGTCAGGATTAGTATAAATAGAGATTTGGACTCTCTATTTAACACACAACTTATACACACTCAAGTGTAGCATATAGTTGAGGAAGGAGAAGTCACTGGGGATAGACAAGAAGAAGGTTACTGCTATCGGGTGATCACTTATTGTTTTGGTCTTTTAGTGTTTTGGTGCTGATTCTATCTCTGAGAAAGTTGTGGGGTTTTCTCCATTATGGTTTCCCTGAGGAAAAACACTATGTTCATTGTCTCTTGTGTTTTATTGTTGTACTTGTTATTCTCTCAGTTAAAGATCATAATAATGCTAGCTTAATGTTGAAAAACTAACATGGTATCAGAGCTAACCTGAGAAGAAGACATTGTGTAGCTACAGGAACTAGGGATTCCTAGTTTATGGATCTTCCTCCATATATTTTTAGAAAAATTAAGGTGGAATAACTCTCCTCCTTAGGGTGCATCTTTCTATTGAAGCAGAATCCAATTCTGAGGTTTTTCAGTTTTGGACCCGACACTGCTGCTGAAAATTAGGGTTTTTCATAGAAGAGGAATTTTTCAGTGAGACCAGGCCTGGATTGATCTCCTCCCCAAAATCGAATTTAGGGATAAATCTCAAGGCATTTGGGTGGACAGATCTCTAGAAAAGCAAAACCCTAATTTGCTCCTGATCCAGTACTACGAGATTTCAGCTTCAAATGCAAATTTGACATCTTGACCTGGTAAGATCTAAATCTCTTGTATTTCCATTTGAGGTTCTCAGTTTAATATGTCTCATCATACCAAGCTTGATGAAAAGATTTAGGGAGCTGATAACTTTCGATCCTGGAAGTATAGGATCTCCTTGGTCTTGGAAGAAAATGAGTTAGACTCCTACATCCATGAGGATGTTCCAGTTCTAGAGGGAGATGAGGAAAAGTCCTTACACAAGAAGAAGATGGTTATGGAAAAGAGGATCATTGCTGATTCTATAAAGGATCACCTTATCCCATAGGTGTCCTCTCTCAAGACACCTAAAGGTATGTTTGATTCCCTAACCAAATTATTTGAAGGGAAGAACATAAACTGGAAGATGACTCTGAGGAATCAATTGAAGAATGTGAGATTGAGAATGCAGGGACCATCTAGTCTTACTTCACAAGGGTTTCTCAAATCAAGGAACAATTAGAAGCTATATATGAAGAAGTGGAGAATGCAGAGATTGTGATGACAACTCTTAATGGCCTTCCTAGGTCATGGGATTCATTCATCCAAGGAATCTGTGCCAGAAAGAAGTTTGTCAAATTCAGCAGACTATGGGAATAATGTTCTCAAGAAGAAGCACAGATAGCAGCTTGAGAAGAGAAGATGGGAAGTGAAGATCAAGCTCTCACAGTGCACTCCAAGAAAGGCAGAAGAAGAGCTCATCACCCCAAAGGTAAGAATCTTCATCATAGAGACAACAGTAGAAAGGACCTATCTAGAATAAGATGTTATGCATGTGATGAAATAGGACACTTTGCAAAAGACTGTCCTAAGAACAAGGTCCACTCTCATAAGAAGAAGGGGAACAAAAGAAGCCATCATGCTCATGCTGCAGAGAATGATGAACCATCCAAGAAAAGAACCAGATACAAAAGTGAAGATTCTTCAAGCAAGGATGAGTATGTTTTGATCTCTGCTCTAACAGGTAACATTACTCATGGAAGTGATGATTGGATTATAGAAAGTGGGGCTTCCAAACATATGATTGGATTCAAGGAATTCTTTGTGAGACTGTTAGAACATGAATCACCTCACAAGGTGAAGCTAGGAGATGACTACCAATATCCAATAAAAGGTAGTGAGGAATCTTCCTTTAAACTAGACTCTGGAAAGTCTCTAACAATGAAGGAAGTATTGTTTGTGCTAGGACTCAAGAAGAACCTCCTCTCCATATCTGCACTAGATGCAAAAGGAATGAGGGTTGCATTCATAGATGGTCAAGTCATCATGTGACCAAGAGGAAAGAGTATCAATGATGTGGTGGTGATTGGATAACAAGAAGGAGGATTATACAAATTAAAGGGCCATCTAGAACAAGCATTAGTCCATGACATAGTAGAGCCAAGTGAACTTTGGCATAGAAGGCTTGCACATGTGCATTACAGAGCACTTCCAATTGCAAGCAAAGTTGTTGAAGGTCTTCCAGAATTCCAAGCAAAACATGATGGGGTCTACAAAGGATGTGCGAAAGGAAAGAATACAAAGAAGACATTCCCTAGAAGCATCAGCAAAGCCAAAGGAATCCTAGAAATCATCCACTCCGATGTATGCAGTCCTATGTCATCAAACTCACTAAGCGGGTATGCATATTATGTTTCTTTTATTGATGATTTTTCTAGGAAGACATGGGTTTACTTCATGAAGAACAAAGATGAAGTATTCAACAAATTCAAGGAATTCAAAGCCTTGATCAAGAACAACACTGAAAAGAATATCAAGACTTTTCGATCAGATAATGCCGGAGAATTCATTTCGAATGAATTCAAAGAGCTATGCAAAGAATCAGGGATTAATAGGGAGTTTTCCACTCCTTATAATCCACAACAGAATGGGATTGCGGAATGAAAGAATAGAACTATCATGGAATAAACAAGATCTATGCTTCATGATCAATATCTTCCTATGCATCTTTGGGATGAAGCTTCCCGAACAACCATGTATGTACAGAACCGCACTCCACATAGAGTATTCAAAAACAAGACTCCTAAAGAAGTCTTCTCCGGCAAGAAACCATAGGTCAGCCATCTCAGAATATTTGACTGTCCTGTCTACATAAACATTCCAAAAGAGAAGAGAACAAAATTAGATCCCTCAGGAAAGAAGGGTATAATTGTGGGATACTCTGAAAGCTCGAAGGCTTCCAGAATATATTTCCCAGGATACAAGAAGATTGACATCAGTAGGGATGTGACATTTGATGAAGACACAGCTTACAACAAATCCAGAAAGAGACCTACTAAAGAACCTGAAGATCCAGAAGCACCCAGAATTCATGATACAACCATGAATGAAGAAACTCAAGAAGAAGATCAAGATTTCGAAGAACCACAAAGACCTATAGATCCACCTTTGGAGAAGAATCATCAATAAGAGGAAACCTGCTTGGGTACGAGAACTTATCCAAGGTGCAGAAAGATATGGGGCTCTAGAAGAGAATCACAGAGAAAGAAAGAGGACCAGATCCTGCTCTAGGTATGTAGCTTTACTATGTGATTTCATTGATAAAGGGCCTTCCAGTTATGAAGAAGCGGCAGAATGGAAAGAATGGAAGGATGCTATGATCGAAGAATATCAATCGATCATGAAGAATGATGTTTGGGATGTTGTTCCAAGACCAGAAGGGAAGTCATTTGTAACTTCCAAATGGATCTACAAGATCAAACATGCTGCAGATGGTAGCATCAAAAAATATAAGGCAAGATTTGTGGCTTGTGGTTTCTCTCAGAAGGAAGGAATAGATTATAAAGAAACCTTTGCTCCTGTAGCCCGATACACTTCCATCAGATTGGTACTTTCTCTGGCTACATTGATGAAATGGAAAATACACCAGATGGATGAAAAGACTGCTGTCTTGAATGGTGTAGTGGAAGAGGAAGTGTATGTAGAGTAGTCACTCGGTTTTGAGACTCATGACAGGGAGTCTCATGTGTGCAGATTGAAGAAATTCCTGTACGGTTTGAAACAAGAACCCATGACCTGGTATGGCAGAATTTACAACTTTCTATCCAGTTTGGGCTTTACCAAGAGTAAAGGAGATTCCAACCTTTACTACAAGGTTGAAGATGGCAACCCAGTGATGCTTCTACTATATGTAGATGATCTATTTGTGACAGGTATGGATGGGTTGATTGCTGATATGAAGAGAAAGCTTGATGCTGAGTTCAAAATGAATGACTTAGGGATGATGCATTAATTTATAGGTATGGAGGTGTGGCAGAGTATAGATGGAATATTCCTTGGACAAGGGAAGTATGCAGTAGAGATCCTAAATAGGTTTGGGATGATGGACTGCAAGACTATGGCCACACCTATGGAATCGAACCTGAAGCTCTTGAACGATGCTTCATCAGAGTTGGTTGATGCTACGATGTATCGTCAGATGATTGGGTCCTTGATGTACCTGACGAACACAAGACCAGACATTTGCTTTGATGTGAACAACTTGAGCCAGTTCCTAACAGATCCAAGACATGTTCACTTGATTGCTGCAAAGCATATTCTGAGGTACTTGAAGGGTACAGTTGATTATGGTCTCAAGTACGATGTCAATTAGAAGATTAACCTGGAGGGTTATGTTGATTTAGATTGGCCAGGCAGTGCCATCGATAGGAAGAGAACTTCAGGTTGTTGCTTCAGTATGGGATTAGGTGTGATCTCTTGGTTTAGTAGGAAGAAATCCTGTGTGGCACTGAGTACAACTGAAGTAGAGTATGTCGTAGCTTGTTCAGCTAGTTGTGAGGTAGTATGGTTGAGGAAGCTACTATTTGATTTATTTAATATCCAGTTGGATGCTACTTGTATACATTGTGACAACCAGAGTTGCATGAAGTTATCAGAGAATCCAGTGTTCCATGACAAGTCGAAGCATATCGAGATCAAGTACCACTATATCATGGATATGGTGCAGAGGGGAGCAGTGAAGCTCCAATATGTTGTGATGGAGGAATAGATAGCTGATGTATTGATGAAGCCATTGGCTAGGCTAAAGTTTGAGTACTTCAAGGAGAAGCTTGGTGTTCTCCAGATCGAGGTTTCCTCTGAGGGAAAGTGATGAGACCCATAGCCATTCTGACATAGTGAGAGGATTGGTTCCTTCCATGGTCAGATGTAAGGGCTGAGCCATTCTGTCATGGTGAGAGGATTGGTTCCTTCCATGTCAGATATGAGTGATGGCCATTCTGTCAAGCAGGAAATATGTAAGGGCAACTTCCATTCCGGGAATGGAGGTACCTATTCAGCTACCAAGAAAACTCAATCTAGGACTGAGAAGCCATTCTGATGTGATAAAGGAATGTGTTCCCACTTGATTAGATGTAAGGGCTGAACCATTCTGTCATGGCTAAAGGATTAGGTTCCTTCCATGTCATATGTGAGTGTTGGCCATTTCGACGAGTAGGTCAGATGTAAGGGCAACTGCCATTCTCTAGGAGAATGGAGGCACCTGGTTAGTTACCAGGTAGTTCAGTCTAGGACTGGGGGCCATTCTGATGTGACTGTAGGATTGGTTCCTACAAGATCAGATATGAGTGCAAGCCCTTCCATCATTGTGTGCAGGATGTGTTCCAGCCTGGATGGATGTAAGTGTAGAGCCCTTCCATCATTGTGTGCAGGATGTGTTCCAGCCTGGATGGATGTAAGTGCAGAGCCCTTCCATCATTGTGTGCAGGATGTGTTCCATCCTAGATGGATGTAAGTGTAGAGCCCTTTGATCATTGTGGTAGGATATGGTTCCAACCTAGATGGAAGTATGAAAATCTTCCATCATTGTGTACAGCATGTGGTTCCAACCTAGATGAATGTAAGTGCAGAGCTCTTCCATCATTGTGTGTAGGATGTGTTCCAGCCTGGATGGAAGTGTGGAAATATTCCATCATTGTGTGCAAGATGTGTTCCAGCCTGGATGGAAGTATGGAACTCTTCCATCATTGTGTGCAGGATGTGTTCTTTCCTGGATGGATGTGAGCCTTGTGCCTTTCTGATGAGTAGGTCAGATATAAGTGCTGAAGAAGACCTACATGGAGGCTAGGCCTACAACCAGCATGAAAAAGGGCTGGATCTATAGAACTTCCTATGATGAGAAGAATCATGAGATAGCACTCGTGATGATCCAGATCCAGTGATGATGCCCAGTGATGATCCAGATCAAGTGATAATCTAGATCCAGTGATGATGATCCAACATTGATGATCTAGATCGAGTGATGATCTAGATCCTGTGATGATGCCTAGTGATGATCCAGATCCAGTGACAATGTCCCATGATGATTTAGATCGAGTGATGATCCAGATCTAAAGATGAAGATGACTTAAACATGAAGATGACTTGAATACTAAGAAGACTTGAAGATGTGGATGATGAGAGAAGAAGACCAGTGCTAAAAATTGTGTCAAAAGAATACCTTCCTATTTAAGAGGGAGTGTTGATGTATTTGTAACTTCAGAATGTATTCATCTATGTATCTTATGTATTGTAACCCGATGTTTATTACGAGATGTATCTATAATGTAATTGAGTCATGTTTTCATGCCCCGATGTTTCGATCGGGAGGATCAATAATGTAAACAAGTAATGTCAATTCATTGTGGGTAACCCTCCGATTGTCTAAGGGTTAAAGTCCCCGCAGTTTCGGGGCACTAGGGTTATTAGACTCTCCTAGTAGAGTTCGGCCCTGGTAGGGTTTTAGTCATGTCGGGATTAGTATAAATAGAGAGTTGGACTCTCTATTTAACACACAACTTATACACACTCAAGTGTAGCACATAGTTGAGGAAGGAGAAGAAAATGGGGCTAAACAAGAAGAAGGTTACTAATTTCGGGAGATCACTTACTGTTTTGGGATTTTACTGTTTTGGTGCTGATTCTATCTCTGAGGAAGTTGCGGGGTTTTCTCCATTTATGGTTTCCCCGAGGAAAAAAACTGTGTTCATTGTCTCTTATCTTTGATTGCTGTACTTGTTATTCTCTCAGTTAAAGATCATAATAATGCTAGCTTAATGTTGAAAAACTAACACATGATAGGTGAAGTCAAGGTTTCAAGGACGGAATGCCAAACTCTGCAAGTGGATAAGGATGCTTTAACAATATCTGCAGAAAATACAGAGAAGAATTCTCAAGTTAACTTGGCAAAGTTACAAAAGCTATAGATGGAGCATCAGAGTTTAAAGGTTGAGAAAGATAATCTTCAGCTATTGTTTGGAAAATTAAATGAGGAAAATAAGAAGTTGGAAAGCAAAGTTACTGAGCTGGGAATAGAGAAGGTTATTGCAGAAGATAAGTAGAAGCAATATCAAATGCAGATAGCAGCTTTAGAAGAAAGAAGAATTCATTGACAACATCACTAAAGAGTGGTGTGGAGCAGAAAGCTAACATATGACCCTTAAAGGATCATGCTTTGATGCTTAGGAAAAATATCCATCAGATACAACTACAGATAGAAGATGAAAGATGTAAAGCTTAGTAGATAGAAACTAGGATGGAAGAGATTGTAAGTACCACTTCATATTTTTTGGATAGGACTCAGGATATATTGGAAATTATAAAGGGAAGAATGGTTTGGGTAGAAACCAATAAAGAATCTCTCACAGACCTATTCGTTAAAGATCAGCAAACATTGAAGTAAGAATATGAGTTAATGGAATTCACCAGTAATATCACAGAAGAATTAAAAAAAACAGTGAAGAAGACAAAGAATGCTTGTACCGAATTCTGCAAGAGAGTGCTCTTCACCTATAATTGGTGTCAGACTTCTGCTAAGAAAATATTGGAGGTGCTACATGAACATGAACTAGTTTTAAAAATTTTACAGGACAGATTCAATGAGGATGAACAAGAAATCCAGCAGGTCAAGGATTTGGATGAATGGATATTAAAAAATGAAGTAGCACATGCAGCTGTGAGCATACACTTATTGGAGGACTAGATGCTCATGATTCCTGCTAGAATAGAGGGTGTGAAGACCCAAGCTGCCAAGTATGAGATTAACATTTGATTCCTTGAACCTTCTGGGTTTGAAAGCATAGCAGCAGATGCTAATGCATGGAAAAAGTTCACAAACGAGCAAGTTGGGCCTTCCTAGTGGAATTCTTTAGGAATATTGTTTAATAATGTAATATTTTATATTAATTTTTGTACAGAAAAGGTTGGGGAAGCTCAAGAGTGAATGAGGAGCAGCCTAAGAGTTTTTTTCTTTTTGTATAAGTATAGGACAGTTTTAGATAGTAAAGGACCTTTTTTCAGACTATGTTGAGGAAGTTTATTGTAAGAAGAACTAATTCATCCTATAATAAATAGTTATATGTTTTTTGGATAGAGAAAGTTTTGTGGAGTTTCAAATGTTTGCCATGGGCTGGTTGGATGTGAACTATTTCTTTTTCAGCTTGTTTCCATGAACTGTGCTATCGTTCTAACCTATTGAATTCTTTCATGTTATGAATGTACTCCTGTTTATTTTTGTGAAATTTCCACATTTGTGATTAAGTAATGAATGTTTTAATTAACAATATGCTATCTTGTTGTTCATATTTCTATTGATATTCACGTGTTCAGGAATGTTAACAGCTATCTGTGATTTTCTTTATGCATGCATTACAATACATTACTCACCATTAATTACATTTTTTCTCCCTAGGGATAGGTTAGTGAGTCTTAGTTAGTTTCTCTTTGTTTTGTGATTTAGAAGTGAGAGAGGTAAGATGAGAGGTAAGAACCTGTGCATCACGTTGTGACCCTTTTCGTTATCTCTATCACTTGCATTTAGTTAGGCACCTGCACATCATACATAAAGATAAAAAACTAAAAAAATATACATGGTGGACCGGGTCGTAATCGGTAAAACAATTAAATCGTTACTTGACCTACGGTAGCCGAACCATAAACCGGACGGATTCTCCATACCAAACAATAACGAGCTAATTGGGAACGTTTATTGGGGATAATTCCTACTATTGTTACCTATGATTTTTCAGGCCCCAACAGGTACTAAGGATGTATTATTGCTCCAACAATCTGAATACTCCCTAAGAGTAGTCACCCTAGGAGTCTGCATAACAAACTACCACCCCCGAAATGTATCCTAAATAAGGAATGGATTAGAAGTTAATTAAAATGTGATTAGCGTAGTTAATCACTTAAAGGAATTCTGTCGAAAATCTTTTTTGACTACATGCGAACACATGTGAGGTAAACTAGTGTGGTTAATGATTTTGCACGGATAATGATGTGCGGTTAGGTAAAAATTTTGAATTTTTCATGTGCGGTAGTAACCATCAGTGGATTTTTTGACCCATTTCAATTTTACCCAGAACCTCCATTAATGGATGTTTTGACACATTTCGATTTTACCCAGAACCTCCATCAGTGGATTTTTTGACCCATTTTGATTTTACCCAGAACCTCCATCAGCAAAATTTTTGACCCATTTCTATTTTACCCAAAACCTCCATCAACATATTTTTTGACCCATTTCAATTTTACCCAGAACCTCTGATCAAACTAGGCCATCTGCCATGTTTGACCTCACTCACAAGCCCTGTAATATAACCATGTGACCAAACCAGATCCCTTCTTGAGAAAAACAAGCAAGATAACCCTGTGAACCATAGGTTGGTGGATCCCCTAAATAAAAAATAATCACTGATCAAATAAGATCAGACATGATTCTAGATCAAACCAATTTGGATTGCATGAAAATTTTCTGAACAAAGGGTATAATGTTTTTTTTCCAGATATGGTTGTATTTATGTTTGGGTCTCGTTTAATGTCTGCAATTGCTGAAAATCCATTTTTTTTATTTATATATTTTTATAAGGCTTGCATCATTTATTTTTTAAATTATGTTGTACAATTTTAGATCACATGGGATGCGATTCCAAATCAAACCAGATCAGATTGCATTGAAATTTTCTGTCCAAAGTCAATGTATGATGGTGCAAGATAAGTTTGCCACTATCATTTGTATTTCTATTTGAGATTCTTCATTTTTATATTTTTATAAGGTTTGTAACATTCCTTTTCTAATTTCCATTGCACATTATTTTTTCTTACCAGTCTGGCTATAACAGTTATTTACTAGATACTGTATATGCACAGTAATTAATTTTACCCCTAGATTTTTGATGCAGAAATCTTATAGGACTCAGAAGATTTTATTTTGTTGTGTATACAATGCCATAACCCTAGTTACAAGGACAAAATAAATTAATGGTTCTTACCAAATATTAGTGTAGCATTTATATTGTTCCTATAGAGCTAGATTGTTTTTTTCACTATTTATTTGCAATTCAGAGATCCCCTGTGTAACCTTTGTGGCCCCTTTGGGCATCTTGTCATGATTGCAGATTATAAATTTTCATAAATTTAATCATGTTCAATACAGACCCTAATCCATTTCCACATAAAGAATGCAAGTTTTTTCCTCTATAAGTTGTGGAAGAAGCATTCTGGATACTCGCAGAAGAGGATGCTATATGAGAAAAACAACGACAAATGAAGCAACAATTATCTAAAAACTGAAGGAAGTCATGTCAATTATGTAAAATTGTTAAAAATGATTGTTGGACTGATGATGAAATAGAGTCTAGCAGTAATGATGCTCAGGTCCAACTTAACAATATGCAAATACCTTATCAACTCCGTGGTCACTCATCTATGCAGTGTGTTAGGGGAAAATCTCCAAACTTCGATACTGTTGCCCTTCTTAAAGAAGAAAGTGGTTTAGAAGAGATCATTCTCTGCAAAGCTATTGATGAGTCCCATACAGGAAATGTAGAGTTGACAAACTTGGATCCTTGTGAGAATGATCCAATTCTTTACACTATTGGTACTAGAGGCACATGGACACATAGTATAGATGATGTTTTGTCCGTTCTAATGGTGTATGCAGATGATAGTGGAAAACATGTGTTGCACCATCCTTCATTATCTGAAATAAAATCATAGTTATATTCAATTTCATATGCATTAGAGGAATTTTGAGGTCTAAAATGGACCTACTAAGGAAAATAATAAAATAATATTTATTAATTTTGGAGGAAAAAAGAAAAAAACTACTTTTTGTGTTCATATTTTCGACATATATCGCTTTGTTTTTACTCAAATTTCGATCGGGAGAGCTCGTTGGATACGGAATTTGATTTCCCATCCAACGAGTACCCATAATGCATACTTTTGATGGACCCCGCTACCCCAAAAACAAGAAATACTTGCAAAAACGTGATGATGATGTCATCATCACGTGTTTTCATGTATTTCTTATTTTTGGGTAGTAGGGTCCATCAAAAGTATGTAGTGCGGGTTCTCGTTGGATGTGGAATCAAATTCCACATCCAACGAGCTCTCTTGATTGAAATTTGAGTAAGAACACAGGGAGATATGTCAAAAATACGAACAAAAAGAGTAGTTTTTTTTTTTGACAAATATGTCAATTCAACCATTATGGTTAACTCATTTTATTGGAATTCTATTAGTTCTTGAATTCCAACCCACAAGAACTTATTTTTGGAGCATTTTCTTATAAGGCCCATTTTATACCCCAAATTTCCTCTAATGGAATATCGTTCCACCGCAGTCATCAAGCGAGAATTTTACATGGGATATAGGTCAGATGTGACTCCTTTATTGGGAGATGATCATTTTATCAAGATTGGAAGAAAGAAATTCATTCAAATGGATGGGATTCTAGTGCACAACACAAATCCATTTGATTTTACCATAAAGGTAGGAATGCATGTCCGTATTTATTATGAAAATTTTCCTGGTATTTCTGAAGAAGAGTCATTGAAAATTCCATATCTTGTGGAAGTGTTGAATTGCTTAGTAGATGTTTCTACTGGTGGAACAATCTGTTGGGTAAGAATTTTTTAATGTAAGTTGGATGTTATTGGTAGAGGCCACCATATTCCCCAAGGTGTGAATTTACATCCACATGAGGTGTTCTATACAAAACAAGGTTTATTGATATCAACTGAAATCATTGATGGTGAGTATACATGTATCTTTTAATTCATATTTTTCAGTTTATATCATTATTTTTTTCACCCAGAAAAAAACCCAGTTTCTTGCTATTCATGTTTATGAATGAAATAAAAATTACAGAAAACATAAGGTGCAAACGTTCCAAATAAAACTACCAGCTAGACTCTGTAGAGACTCTTTGTAACAATCATTAGTTGTATGTTCTACTGGATACAATAGATTCCACATCAAACCATCACTACATATTTATCACTATGCCTTATTGACTAAGACAAAAAAATATTAAAAGCTGGAAATGTACTAAACTGGGTAGAGTGCACATATGTAAAAGTCTTCAGATAGTATCTAATGCACAAATGACTATATAACTGTTATAGTTGATTTTACCACACCTAGTGAATCACACTTGTATGGCCTTCCCATATCCCTCTGCAAACTCTTTAGACCTCATGGACCTTTTTATACCTTTGATGTTTCCAAGATCATCCCTAAAAACATGCTTAATTTGCTATACATGACTTTTAAGCCCTTTCTCACGTATATACGTGGGTTTGAACCCTAAAACCGTGTACATCGGGATGTGTGCAAAAGGCCAAATTATTTTGGAGTTTTCCTTGATGTGGATCCAACTCACTTGTATCCTGGCATTCCATATGCCTTGAGATCACTTGGATTTGACCCTTCATTACCCCATTGAAGAGCTATTTAAAGAACCCTTTGGATACATTGAAGAATATGTGAGAATTGAGAGCAAAGAAACTATAGTCCATTGTTTCCGGAACTTATACTTGAGTCTACATCCCTTTGTCCCTTGGAGCAATTTGGTGTTCTTCCCAAGCTTGCCTTTTTCTTGTGAGCTTGCTATCGAGAGATGGAGGATTGAGGCGGTGGAGGCCCAAGTGGGGGATTCAGTTTCTCCAATTCGTAGATGTGCCAACAGAGGTTGTATTCATTGTAATCTTTGATTTTATATTAATAGAAATATCTTTTCCTATCCAATAATGTATGTTTGAATGAATATTTTATCCATGGATGATTTCAAATGCTTGTACGTTATTGATTATATATGCCAGAGTAGATCTAACACCAATATATATAGCATGCTTGTCTTGTTTACTGATTGTTGAGGGAGTAATTTATCAATTCAAGCTGGAGTTGGAAAGCTCAACGGGGATCTACATCAACCGTCCGGAATAAGGTATGAATCGAGATCCTTTAGTGTTAGATATTTGATTTCTCTTGCATATTGGAAAGGATTGATTTCTAGAGTCAAGCTGTCTGTTGTGGTAACCCAAGCCATAGGAATTTCTCTCTGTAACAGAATTGGTGACTCCACTGGGGATTTCCTAGTATTTTTCCTTTGGGGGTTTCTATCGGCATTCAATGACTTTGAATTTATCTTACTTCTTTGTTTCTGTTTCGGGTCTGGGGGCATATTTTCCTAGTAGTGTCTGATTGGTGTGAATTTTATCTCAGCTTGTCTGTTTGCCATTATTTTTATGCACTTTTCTTCCTGTACGTGAGTTTTTAACTCACAGTCATGTATATATGCGGTTTTCACTGATATATCCACGTACTTACGTGGGTTTACTGCGAACAATCATGTATGCCCTTAGTTTTTCCTTGTAGGGGAAGATTGATTGTTGCTGGGTGAATTTTGATGATTGTTGAGTCTCCTTTGACACTGCTAGAGTCTGTATACACCTCTATTTCTGACCAGAGACACTCTTTTTTAGGGTAAATTTCTTTTTTAAGAATGTTCTTGTGATTGCATTTTCGATATTTTGTTTTGGGATTAGTGCATTAGATTTATTTTACCTTAGTACTTTGTGTGAGTGCTATTTGACTGTGCTTGCCGAGTCTGGTGGTAGTAGAGTCATTCTTTTGCTTTAGTATCTCATTTTTATTTCAAAAAATCCAAAAATATTTGCTTCCTTGCATCATTATGCATTGCACTTTGCATTTCGCATGGTACTTGCACTAGGTTTGCTTTTAAGTATTAGTCAGGATTTCATATAGGAACGATTGCACTTATCATTTGAAGAAAAAAATTGCATTTCATGTATTAGCATACCCTGTTTTTCATTGGACATAATGCATTTGCATTGATTGTTAGGTGTGCATTTTGATTCATGTTGCATCATAACACCACTGGTTGCACGACCATCTACCTCTTTTGGTAATAAAGACAAATAAAATGAACACTTAATTAAAATGGATTACACTATTTTCTTTGATAGGGTACACCAACAAGATTAGGTTTTAGGGTCTTGGAATAGTTCATTGTGAGTAAATTCTCTAAGACCACTAAACAACAACATGTATGTGTCTGTCTAGGTGAGAGTGTGAAATTCCTTGGTATAATTGGTGTTTCTCAGGATCCTCCTCTCAAAAGGGAGTTAAGCATGAGGCAGTGTGAGCAGTTATTGATTGGGATGACCCCTAGTCATAACTGAGTAGCACCGGAGATATTTCCAGGATTTTATTCGTATCTGGGGGCTCTTTATAAACTTTCGGGCTTTGCTACCCTTCCCATATAGTCAATCCCACCTGTGACTGTCCACCTAAGAATTGATTATATTGATGTGACCTTAGTTTCCTTACCTAGGATATCGAGGGGGTACTTTGCAGGGGTTATTCTGCAAGTGTCCCGACCACGTTAGGGTCGAAAAACATAGTCGCTTTACACGTTCAAGCTAAGGGCCACAATAATTGGTTATGAACCTTTTCTTGTTATGGATGGGAGTCTCAAGACTCTCCTAGGAGAGACATACCTGCTTCATTTGGTAGCTCACTTATCCTACCCTTGATTGCTTATGTTTGGATTTAGATTTTATTGGTGTATGCTCTGTGCATGTTAGCTTGGCTAGGGTTTGCATAATTAGAGAGTCTTTTACATTTTTTGAGTCATTTTGGATTCCGGTGTGGCTCCTCATCGTTCTCATCATTTAGCAGGACTTTTGACTTCTACATCTCCTCCTCCTTTGGGAGAGAGAAATAGACAGTCCATGCGGACTAATTCGCACATTGATTCACACACAATGGGAGATCATGAAGATGGTGTTCCTGAGATTTCTTCTCCACTTCAAGTGGACTACGAAGAGTTTACTCCTACCTATGATCCTTCACCTGATATGCCTGCACTTTTTTGGTTTGATCCTTCACATGATAGACCTACTCACTCTAGCTATGATCCCCCATTCACGGGTTGCCGATATTGGATGTCGGGTGACGAGACTCATGATTAACCTGCAAGCACTAGTTATGGTAGTTATGGTATGTCTGGTATTCCCACACATGATCCAGCATTTCATGTTGAGTCAGAGTTTGAGCTTAACACTACACCTAGGGGCATTCCTATTCCTTACCATTGAGAGAGGTTTTGGAGCATGAGTCATATTGCACCTTCCATCCCGGTGGTGGAAGCTACATCACATATTCCTCCTAGACCTGGTATTAGTGATCCTATTAGGATACTAGATCCAAGACGTGTGACTATAGGGAACACCATGTACATAATTTCACATGTCCATTTGTCCTCTTTTCCTTGGTCTTCGAATGTTATTCCTCCACCTTATTCACGTGGTCCTTCGGGCCGAAACGTTGCTATGAGTCATGTCCATACTGCTGCTACTCGCACAGTTGTGTCTCAGAGTCAAGCACCTCCTGTTATTTTAGGAGGTCATATTCTTGCTTCTGGAGGTCATGTTATTACTTCTGGAATGTATATTCCTACTTAAGGAGTGTCTCATGGGACATCTCATGGGATGTCTTATGGACCTTATTATGGGACACAGTATGGACAGGGTTATTCACCTTATGGGTATAGGTACCAAAAACCTATTTTCTCTCTGAATTATGGATTTGTAGCCCCACATAGTCAAGGTACACCACATTATGGTGCTTACATGCCACCCTACACGGGTCAAACGGGAGGAGGGCACCATGGCCAAGGCCATGGTGGTTATGGTAATCAGGCCTATGTGAACCAAGATTATCAGGGAGTGGTGCATCGACCTGCTCATCCTAGGCTCCCTTTCCTCGCAATGCTAAATCTTCCTGACTTGTCAATACTGACAAACGATCCTGTATATCATGACCCATCTTGGCTGGCTGTCCCTAATAAGCTTCCCTCGAACATACCCAAATTCGAGGGAAAACTAGGAGAGGATCCAAGCGAACATGTTACTACATTTCACCTATGGTGCTCTTCAAATTCCTTACATGAAGAAATGGTATATAGAGTTACCTAATAGGGCATTCACTTTGTTTGATGACCTAACTAAGAAATTTCTCAACCACTTCCAGCTACCAGTACGTTACGTTATTGGTATGGAACTATTATTGAAATTTTGGCAGGATAAAGCCACACATATCTCGGACCATATCCAAGAGTGGCATAGATGGAAGAGTTTGATTAAAGCCTTCATACCGCCGGAGTTTCTCCTCGAGTGGTTCCTTAAATTTTTACTACCTTATATAACAAAGGATGTTTCTACATATGGATTTTAGAATGAGGAACAAGCCATTTTTAGGGTGCAGGAATTAGACTTGATTTATGCTCAATCTGGTTTGTTATATGAGATCATTCCTAATGCTCTGCATTCTAGTTTTGACCCTAAGGTTAAACCTAGACCACATGCTGATGGCATTGTTGGTTGTACGAGTACCAATCCTATGGATTTGGTTGCGAAATAGGTCAGTCGATTATCTATCAACCAATATACCTTGGGACAAGCCACGGCTTTGTCTCAACCCACCCAAATGGTGAGTGTAATTTCGGTGCAATCGTCAGACCGGAAGGGGAACCAATAGCCTGGAAGGAATAAAAAGAAGGGTAAAAACAATTGTAAGGGTTGGAATAGGAATGAAAATGCCAACTCTAATGACAAAAATGCTCAAAATGCTGGTGGGGACAAGCAACCTAAATGTAAGGTTAAGTTTCCTTGCGAGTTGTGTAAGGAAGACCAACTCACTCACTTGTGCCCCCGGATTGATGAAGCCTTGATATTCATAGCACAAGGACCATCTGTGCTAACTAACCATTTACCTCATAACCAAAACATGAACTTGAGAACCCATGATCATTGTGGTGGTGATCAAGATCCATCGGAGGCTAGTGGTCATGGTTGCATCAATATGGTTCATGCTACTAAGGTTGTGAGTCATGCAAAGGACTCTAGTTCATCACAACCCAACCTTGGAAAGGAACCTGATCCACCTGGGAGTCATTTGCATATTGAAAAACCTATGGATAAACCTAAATTTTCACCTTGCATTCCTAAGGGAATCCTTAAGCGTTCGGGGCACAATCCTAATTCCCGAGCCACCCAAAACTATTATGTTGTCTAGGATTTGGGCCACACTCCTTGTGCGATGTCTGCACTTGAAGTACTTCAGAGTTGTCCTTCACAAAGGAAGGCTTTACTTTCTACCCTAGGTGTGAATGATGATAATTCTTCCTCTATGATCAAATTTGAAACCGCGGGACTTCAACCTCGCTTGCCTTACTATGTGTCTCTCTTGATTCATGTAGAATGTCTCAACATGCCCGTCAAACGCACTGTGATTGATGAAGGCATTGCTGCTTCCATGATGTCTTTGGCATGTTGGAAGGCTTTGGGTTCCCCCAAGTTGTCTAAATCTAGTACCATGTTGACTGCTTTCGATGGAATATAATTTTGACTGCACATCATTCTTCCTTCTCTTAAAGTCCATTTGGGAGGGAAGACCATTATGATAGAGGTCGCGGTGGTTGATGCGCCCCTTGACTACAATTTGTTGCTGGGTAGGAATTGGATGAAAAATATACAAGCCGTAGCTTCTTCTCTATTTCGAGTTGTATGCTTTCTGTTTAATGGGAATATAGTTACGATTGATCAAACATCATTCAAGAATCCGCTGGTTACCGCATCTTCGGGAGCTTCCATCCTGATTATAGAGCACTCTTAGCTGGCAACTGGGAGTGTGGGTGTGGGTATGTATCCATCCCTTATGAGAAGATTTAGTTTTCCTACACCTATCCTTATGATAGGGTCTAGTTCCGGTGAGGCTTTGACATTTGTGAGATCAGTGTCTTTTCGCACAACCTATATGGAAGATCCTTGGATTCTTCCTACACCGATTCCTTCAAATGAGCCCATCGAGACAGATGTGCCATTGCCTGCAACTATGATAGCTTATCAATCTAATCTCATGTTTATTGTAGAGCCTAGTCCATCCTCTTTGCGGATGGAGGAGGAGGACCCATATGTACTACCTACATGGTCAGTTCATTCTTCTCACACACATGACTGCCTTGATAGGGTTTTTCCTTCTGATGAGGCTATTATTGAGGCTATATTCGGGGTTGAGCCACCTTGGGAAGAGTTGCATCATAGATCTTATTTTCTTTCCAAGCTTGACTGTTTAGAGTGTGAAGACTATAGGGAGATTATTAGTGAGAGAATTGGTAGTCCCATGGTTCCGTTAAGCTCTCTTGGTCCGATAGCTGATGGAAACATGGAAAATATATCTCGTACCATTCCTATCAATATCTCTCACAATCCTGGTAGGATTGAGAATTCCTATATTGGGGTAGAATGTTCCCATGCAGAGATTCAATAATACATCGAGTTGTTTAAAGAATTTAGTGATATCTTTGCTTGGTATTACGATGAAATGCCAGGTATTGACCCTCGCATTGTTGAACATGAGATTAAAACTTATAACAATGCTAAGCATGTTCGACAACGCTTGCGTGCAGTGAATCCTAGGAAAGCACCCGCGATTAAGGCAGAGATAGAAAAAATGTTAAATATCAGTTTTATCTATCCCATTCCCTTGACGGAGTGGGTTTCAAACCCCATTCCTATTGATAAGAATCAAGGAACGATCCACACATGTACTGATTTCCATGATTTGAATCATACCTATCCTAAGGACAATTTCCCTACACCATTTATTGATCAAATTTTGGATGAGTGTGTGGGAAGCGAGGTATTTTCCTTTATGGATGGATTTTTTGGGTACAATTAGATACAAATTAAACATGAGGACCAACATAAGACTGCCTTTATTTGTCCTTGGGGAACCTTTGCATATCAAAAGATGCCTTTTGGCCTTAAAAATGCCGGAGCCACTTTTCAGTGGGATATGATCTTGATCTTCCATGATCTCAAATCAATTATTAAAGTCTTTTGGATGACCTTACTGCTCACTCTCGTATGAGGGTGCATCATTCCTACCATTTGAGATTAGTGTTCTAAAAGTGCCGCCATTACTTGCTAAGGTTAAATCCTCATAAGTGCATCTTTTGCATGAAGTCTGGTTGCTTATTAGGGTTCATTGTCTCCAAGGAGGGTATAAGAGTCGACCCTTTGAAGGTATAGGCAATACTTGAGTTGTCTCCCCCGAAAAACATTAGACATCTTCAATGTTTACAATGCATGGAAAAATTCTTATGGAGATTCGTTGTCAATTTTTCCAATTTGACTAGAGTCTTTATGCATCTTTTGAAGAAGGACACCACCTTTTGTTGGGATGAGCGAGCCCAGGAGTCCTTTGATGCGCTTAAATGAGCCTTAACATTAGCCCCGATGATTAGTCCCCCTGACTATAGCCGTGAATTTCTACTTTATGTGGCCATGCCCATGGTGACGGTTGGTATGGTTTTGGTTCAAGAGGATGAGGAGCTCCAAGAGCATGTCATATACTATCTGAGCTGAAACCTTATAGATGTGAAGATCCATTATTCCCATGTTGAGAAGCTTTCCTTTGCTACTATACATGCGGTTCAACGATTGAGACATTATATTCTCCTTCGCTAGACCTTGGTTGTAGCCCATGTCAATCCATTTCAATTTGTCCTCACTAAAAGGATGATTGGGGGAAAGTATAATAAGTGGCTTGTCATTCTGCAAGAGTTCGATCTCGATTTTGTTTCGGCAAAATCAAAGAAATCGTTAATGTTTGCGGAGCTTATATCGGATTTCCCAAGCGAGGAGGAGGAGAAGGTTTGCGAAGATACGTTTTTCGATGAGCACATCTTCTTAATCTCAAATTTGGATCCATGGTCTGGAGACATTATCATATATTTACAAACATTTAAGGTCCCTACTCACCTCTCACGGGATGAACGACGACGATTACTTTACATTTCCATGAATTACCTCATAGTGGATAACACATTATACCGCCGTGTGGTAGATTCCATTTTACGTCATTGTTTGACTCACGAGGAGGTTGAGCTTGTGCTGAATGATTGCCATGGAGGGGTGTGTGATGGTCATTTATCTGGGCTTTCTACAGCCCAAACAATCTTGAGAGTGGGTAATTTTTGGAAGCCGATCTTTAAAGATTGTGTCAACGCAGTCAAGAAGTGCCACCCTTGCCAGGTGTTTGCATGTAATATGCACTCACATCGTACCCCATTACATCCCATTATCACTGCCAATCCCTTCACTAAGTGGGGGCTTGACTTCATGGATTGTAACCCAGATTCAACTAGGGGGAATCATCATATCATAGTGGATGTTGACTACTTCATGAAATGGGCTGAGGCTATGCCTACAGTTAAATCCGACGGTGAGACAGTCGTGCACTTCGTATTCAACAAGATTATTACTCAGTTCAGTATTTTGAAAGAGTTTGTCACTGACCATGTTAGGAACTTTCAGAATCGTATGATGGAAGAGTTGGCCTCGAAGTTAGGGTACAAGCAAGAGAATTCCTCCTCTTACTACTCTCAAGAGAATGGATAGGTTGAATTAGTGAATAAATCACTCAAGTCCATTCTCCAATGAACCATCGCATAAAGCAAGACCAATTGGCACATTATGTTGTATCCTGCTTTCTGGGCTTATAGGACCGTGGTTAAGATTGCCACCAATTTTTCTCCATATCAGCTTGTGCATGGGGTGGAGTCTGTATTGCTGGTGAATGCGAAATCCCTTCTTTGAAGCTAGCCATAGAACTCTTACCGGACACTTCCCCATTGGAGGAGCATTTGGTCCATTTAGAGAAACTTGATGAGCATCACCTAGATGCTTTAGTGGCTCTAGAAGTGAATAAGGATTGCGTTAAGGTCCAGTATGATAAATATGTCCATCCAAGGAGGTTTAGTGAAGGATATTTGGTCCTTTTGTGGGATCAAGCTAAAGAACCCTTGGGGGCAAGAAAATTCAACCCCATGTGGCATGGTCCTTACGTGGTTAAATGTGTGTTAGTGAAGGGTGCTTATGAGCTAGTAGATTATGAGGGGACGGCCTTGGCAGAGCCTAGAAATTGGCTCTATATTAAAAAGTACTATGCATGATTTTCAGCCAAGGCTAACTATCGTATATTATTGTACAACATTTTCGCATAGTTAGGTCTTTCTTATGGTGATCAGGTTTATTGATTAGCTTCCATTTCTTATGGCAGATGTTAATGGAGTCTTCCATCTATATAGGATTCACAGATGGTGCAAGTTGTCACAATCAACAGTCAGCCTTTGCTTCTTGGGTGATTTATACTCCTACAGGTCAGGTATTGTCTTTAGGAGGCATATGCTTACAGCCATCTTCAAACAATGTTTCCAAATATAGTGTCATTATCGAGCTTCTACGAGATGCCATTTCACATGGTGTCCTCTCTCTTAAGGTACATCTTGATTTAGAGTTAGTAGTGTCACAGCTTAATGGCATGTATCGTGTTATGGATCCAACATTATTACGGAGATTCTTACGTGTGAGATTTTTAGAATGGTAATTTGACAATATAACATACATACATGTTTCAAGAATAAATAATCAAGTTGCTGACTCATATGCTAACTACGTGTTAGATTGGCATTTGTTTCATAGACAATAAGCTCATCACAAACATAAATTTTTACACATGTAAATAAATAAATCGATCATCATAAATTTTTTTCATAAACATCCAAAATGTGGTAATACATAGTGTCATAATACAAAAATGGGGCTCTCGAGCCACCAAAAATGTATCACTCCCAGGTATCTAAGCCTGTGGAGGAGGAGGGGGGTTGTGATCATGGAATGTCACCATGACTCTAGCTAGCCATCGAAATAGCTGCACCCATGCTCGTGGTACACCCACCACCTGGCAATGCATGCCCTCAGGAAAGTCCTCGACTTGTGCCATGGGTACTCTATGGGTCAGCCTCATGAAGTTGGTATGAATGCTTTGGAGCATCTGCTCCACATCCACACCTGTAATGTCATCTCCTCTTCCCCTCCGTCTGTGACAAGGGAAGCCTTTAGGCTGCCATGGTCCTACATCTACATGCATATGATAGGATGTCGCTATGTATTGTCACCCAAAAACATTTCTTTTGATTCCATATAATCAGAAAACACAAAAAAAATAAATAACTCAAAAGTCTTAAAAATAGGGTTGAGATTTGTTACCAATGTCACCGTATGCCGATCCTGGTGGTAGCGGCATGTCGAGGTCTCCCTGAAAAGATATCCTTGCATAGGGGTAATCATCGATGGAAACTATCTACCGTCACCACCATGGAAATAAATCAGCTGGATAGGGGTTGGACACCCTACCTCCACCCAGTATATGCATCGCATCTGCCCAACGCCATTGGGCCGGATATAAAACCCCGTGTAGAGGAACGTCAACTCTAGGGCTCAATCCCAGAACACGCTCAAAGAATAATGTGCTCAATATGTTGCTAAAACTAAATTTTCATACCCGACCCATCTTGCAGTTGCTAAGTTGTTGTTTCATGTTGCTCAACAATGTCATACTCCAGTCATAAACTGTGGACCTCATACACTCCACTGCATAGAACATCAGAGGCTGCGAGGCCTAGTGGAGTGAGGCTAGCCCCACTATCCTGCTGAGTGTCAGTAGAATGGCCTTTAGGCCTAGTACCTGCATGGAGTTAGTTGGGATCTTACTCCCCACCTTCTCCCTGTCCAAAAAGCAGTACACTGCAATGTACTCATCTATGGTCAGGCCACCTCCAGGATTGCAAGAGCATAGGTTCACCACTTCCCCCCATCAGGAAAGTCCAGTAATAAAGTATATGTCCTCCACTTCTATGGTGAGGGACATCCCATCTATCTAGAAAGAATCTGAGTCTAGACCCCAGTAGTCTACTAGCATATGCAGTAGTCTTGATTTAGCTCTTAAGCCACCAAGACACCAAAACTTGTAGAGCCTGCATGCATGTAAAGCTTGTTGAGCCATTAGGTCTGCCTTTACTGCATCTTCTACATCCCCGTGCTCACGTTCTCTCCATTCTAGAACCATCCTGCACATAAAATTCAAGTTTGATTCATTAGAACACTTTAAAAACATTGAACGCGGCCGCATATGTGACTGTTTGCTAAACAACCGTGTATGTACGCGACTTTGAGGTCTTTTTTCGCGTATATCCAACCCTATACATAGAAAAATCCTTGATTTCCACATGGGCTGTGACACGCATCTTAGAATGGCCTACAATCCTAATTGGACCATGGAAATTTGTAAAATTTGCATCAAAATGAAAGAGTAGGGCATGGGTAAGTACCTGGAAAAAATGGTAGTGGATTCCATCGGCTAGATCTCCTGGAATTCGTTGTTGAAGTTCAGAGCTCAATTGGGTAAAAATTTCAAATGTTATATAATGTTTTGAATTTTTTACTATTTATATAAAATTTTCAAAATTTTGAAAGTTTTTACCTCCTTTTCTATAGTTTGGACCGTTTCTAATCCTATTGGACTGTTTTTTGACTAATGTATGATGTAGGATACCTTTTTGAGCGCCATTTCGACCGTTGTTTTCACTCGTTCATGCCGATCTCAGGTATGATCTTTAAACTAGCATATAGGTTAGGTGTTACCTCCATTTGCATTTTTCATGACCTTATGACCATTTCATTATAACCTTAGGTATGAACCCATTCTATCATGTCACAGAACCTTCTTGTTGTTTTAGAAGTGGCATGACCTGAATAGTAGAGCTTGACCTCACATGGGTACCCTAGCTAGCGCCTTATTTGCATTTGGTGCCCATGCTAACACATTGTCCTTTAGGGTGTGGGAGTCTGTTGTATAGTATTGCCATGACATTTTGCAAGAGAATCATACTCCTCTTGATCTTTTGCTGGCCTATTTCCCTCGGAATCCCTTATGTCAAGTTTTAATTGCATTATCATGAGCTTTTCTTGCCTTCTTGAGCCTTATGCCGACTTCCCTGACTTTGAGTATCCGCCATATAGCCCGAGATTATCTCATGTCTAGCCACGCAGAGCCATTTTGTATATACTTTGCAGCGTGATTCCCTTTTTACCAGGAGGGGAATTTCCCCCAAGTGTCGCTATCCTACACATGTATCCTTGCATTGAGCATAGGTTTGTTCCACTACTTGGAACTAGTTTGTTCGCCCATATGACACTCGTCTCCTCCTAGTCTATAACTATAAAGTAGTTTTATTCTTTTTCAAGCTTTTTAAATATTTGAAAAGGTCCAAAAAAAATTTAAAAAACCAAAAATTCGTAGAAGGAAAGATGTTATCTTTGGCAGCTGTCGAGTCGTGTCTCCTTCGAACAGAGCACTGTATATCACATCCATTGGTTGGGTTTATAGTTTGACTTTAGGAGTTGTACTCGTTTATGTTGAAATATTGTAACTTTGAAGAATATTCTATATGTATCTTTTTGTGGTCCCTGATGGTCCTACTGGGAGAACCACTTGTATTACATTGTACCCCGATGCTCCTAATCGAAAGAACTAATAAGAGTCATGAGGTAGCCCCCTCTAATTGTAAAGGTGGGTCATCAGCACCCCAGTGTGGTTACTTGAGCCTACATGTGTAACTCAAGCCTACATGATTTAACTCGAGCCTACATGTCAAATGAGTTAACTTAAGTGAACTGATGAATATAAATAGAGGTGTAGTGCTCATTTGAGACACACACTCTCACTTGTGTAGCGCATTAGTGGAGAAGAGAAGTAGTTGGAGAAGGAGGAGGATCAGGCTTTGATATCCTTGCTGGTTTTATCTTTTATCTTTTTGGGGCATCTATATTGAGGAAGATTTTGCTGGGTTTCTCCCTTTATGGTTTTCCCAGGATAAATATTTGTGTTCCTTTTTTATGGTTGTGCTTGTCTATCTTTCAGTGATCCTGTTTATATGCTTTTATCATGAAAATGAAATGAAATACTGATGTCTTAGCTAAGCATAGAAAATTTAACATGGTATCAAAGCCACCCTGAAAAGAAGACATTGTGCAGCTACAGAATCTAGGGATTCTTACTTCTTGGTTCTCTCTCCACAATTGATCAGCAAAAGAAGGCTAGGACGACTCTCCATTGAAGGGCGCATCTTTCTGTCGAAGCAGAATTTGATTCCAAGCATTTTCAGTTTTCGGTGCGGGAAATTAGGGCTTCTTGTAGAAGAAGAATTTTTGAGTGAGCCCAGCATAGGATTTCTCTTCTAATCAAAATGGAAGTCTAGAGACCCAGATCAAGTTTTTTGGTTGGGTGAAACTCCAGGAAATTCGAACCCTAGTTTGACCCCGAGCTAGAAAAACCCTAAATACTAAAACTGCTAAGTTTTGGTACATTCTCTATATCCTGATATTGGCGAAGGTTCATGAGCTGAAAATTTCAAAGGCGGAAGATAAACTCCTGATGTACAATGTTTCCAAAATTCAGCCTCATATGTGCTATATTTTTGGATATATGATCCCTCCAATTTAGGGTTCTAGCCTCTTCTAGAATTCATCCCTAAACAAGACACCTAGGGAAAATTGCTATAGCTTGGGATACAGAGGTCAAAATTGAATTCCTAAAGATGTTCCAAAAATATCATGGACTGTACTTTTTGTGGTCTGAATTTCAGAACCAGAAGATGAAACAGTGATACATGGCAGTCTGTACAACTTCGCTGTTCTGAACAGTCCTGTAACAGGTCACTGTGGGAAAAGGATCATAAATCCCAATTGGTGAAACAAATTATGATGAAACCTATGGTTTTTGATCAGGGACATGCGAGGTTACCTTAGTGTGAAATTTCAGACACATAGGAGCATTAATTTCGGAGATATCACAGAAACAGTGACAAGCATTTCTAGAGAAGAAATTGGAAAACTAGGGTTTCCTGTTCTGGGAGCTTCCCTCCACTATTTTCAGAAAAGGAGTACATTAGACATCTCCATTTGAATATTTCTATATTTCTATCCAATTAGATCTTAAATATTCCAAGTTTTTAAAATTAGGGTTTTTTCTGACAAACCTTAAATCAGCTAGCTCTGGAAGCAGGACGGACACCTCAAATCGGTAAGATCTAACCTTTTGCTATTTGCATTTGAGGTTCTCATTTCAAAGTGGTCTATCACATCAGCTTGATGATAAGCTTGGTAAAGTTGAAAACTTCCAAGAATGGAAGTATTTGATCTCTCTAAAGAAAATGAATTGGACACCTACATAAGTAGAGAGGTTTCAGTTCCATACGAAGATGAGGCTCAAAACCTTACACAAGAAGAACTTGATCAAGGCCAAGAAGATCATTTTTTATTCAATCACGGATCAACTTGTACCACAAGTGTCTTCCCTAAAGACATCGAATATATTTGATTCCTTGATCAAGCTATTTGAAGATAAGAACTTAAATCAGAAGATGGCTTTGAGAAAACAATTGAAGAATGTGAAGATCCAGAATGGAGAACAACTCTAATCAGTAGAAGAAGAAGTGGAGAATGCAGAAGTGGTGATATCCACCTTGAATGGCCTCCCAGGATCATGGGATTCATGCAAATAATGTATGCCAGAAGGAAGTAATTGCTTTCAGCTCGACTCATAAGAAGAGAAGAAGAAGATGGGAGCAATTGAAGATCAAGCTCTCACCATTCAAAGAAGATCCCTCATGCGATGAGGAATATAAAGAACTCAATTCTTGTCATTTGGATAAGAAATGATGATTTCATGAATGAAGAAGATGATAAAGCAGAATGATCAAGATGGAGTCTACCCGCAAAACAAATAAAAGATAAGTATTCAATTGTCATTTCATGATATTGTTTTGTTACACATTTGATTATATTCAGTTGATGTGTTATGCATGATAGATTGTTTGCATTAATGACTGTACACTACTAATATGCATGTGATGGGTAAGTAGCTCATGGTGCTATACAACTCTCCATTACTACTTATCAAACCTCTTTGCTGACATATTGGATTAGTGCACAATATCAATAATGTCATGGTAGAGATGGAAGGCATCTAGAAAGTTTATGTGAGATATGGATGAATGTTGTATTGACTAAACAATTGCATGATGCATAAGAATTTGTCATTGTGCATATGTTTTATGAAATAGTTCTAACCATGCAACTGGTGCATTTGAATTGTAGGAAAGGTCCTGTACAACCTCCTACAAGAAAAGAAGGATGGGACTTGTTCCAAAGAACAAGTGATGACAATTCAAGATTCACTCCAATAAACATGAATCTGAAGCTCCCAGGGTCAGAGACACCATGGCGGAAGAAAGAGCTTCAGAAAGTGGTAGATCCACCTTGAAGGATGAAGACCAACATGGGTACAAGAGATAACTCAAGATGAAGAAAATAATGCTATGAAAGAAGCTATGATAAGAAAAATAAATAAATAAAATAAAAAATAATAACAATTGATCATGGGGAATGATGTATACAATATGATTTTGAGACATAAAGGGAAGTACGTAGTATCTTCCATATGGATCTACAAGAACAAGTGTACAAAGCAAGGTTCATGATTTTCCTCAGAAATAATAGATTATGACATGAAATACTCTATTGACCAGTATATATCAAGCATAGAACCACCTGTACAGAATGAAGAGGGAAGATGATACTCCACTTCAGGGGGAGTGACTACAGAAAATTATATCTGAGTTCGACATGGTATGACACGATGGATAGCTTCGTGATGGATCAAGACTTTACCAAGAGTAAAGTGGGTTTCAACCTTCAAGGTTGAACACAGAAGACTAGGATATGTTGATGACCTGAGAAGACAAACTCATAGAAGATGTTATGATACTAGAATGATGTTTGGGATATAGTACTCAAACAAGAAAGCAAGAATGTGGTATCTTCCAAATGGATTTGCAAGATAAGATATGTTGCTGATAGAAGTAAGGTAACACTTGTGGCTAGGGGTTTCTATCAGAAAGAGGGAATTAATTCTGAATAGACACTTACTCCAGGAAGCAAGGTATACTTCCTTCAAAACTATCATGGTAGTTTCTTCCATGATGAAGTAAAGACAAGCCTTCCTTAATGGTATGATTGAGGAAGAGTTTTACATCGAATAGTCACGAGGATTTGAAGTTGAAGACAGATGGAATCAAGTATGCAAGTTGAAGAACGCCCTTTATGGCCTGAAGCAAGCTCCCAGAGCTTGGTATGGAAGAATAGATAGTTTCCTGATGATCATGGGCGTTTCCAAGAGTAAAGTCGATCCTAAACTTTACTACAAGGTTGTAGAATATGAACCTACCATTCTATTACTATATGTGGATGACTTATTCTTGACAGGGAATGAGAAACAAATCATGGAAAGCAAGAAGAAACTAGTAGAAGAATTTGAGATGAAAGACCTTGGGTTAATGCATTATTTCCTAGGTCTGGGAGTATGGCAAAGTTCAGAAGGAATATTTCTCAACCAGTGAAAGTATAGAGATATTGAAGAGATTCAATATGTTGGAATGCAAAGTCATGGCCACACCCATGGACTCCATCCTGAAGCTATTAGCTGATGAATCATTAGAGTTAGTGGATGTGAATCACTACAGACAGATAATTAGGTCGTTGATGTACTTAACAAATACCAAACCAGACATTTGTTTTGCTATGAACGCCTTAAGTCAATATCTTGTTCAACCAAGATGGGTTCACCTAGTAGCTGCAAAACATGTGATGAGATATCTGAAAGGGACTATAGACTTTGGTCTATACTATGATGGTAGCCATGAGTATAGATTGTATGGCTACACAGATGCAGATTGGGTTGGAAGTATCTCAGACAGGAAAAGCACATCAGGTAGATGCTTTTGTTTGAGGTCTGCTATGAGTTCATGGTTTAGCAGGAAACAGTCCAGTATTTCTCTTAGCACGGTTGAAGCAGAATACATAGCAGATTTATCTACTAAGTTGTGAATCCATATGGCTTCAGAAGCTGATATCAAGTCTCTTTGACCTGAAGATGGATAATACAATGATTCTATGTGATAACCATAGTTGTGTTGACAAAGAACCTTGTGTTCCAACGTAACACATAGAAATTTGATATTTCTACATACAAGATAAGATGCAGATGATGATATTGTAGATGCAGATGATGGTGATTCCGTATTTCTATACTGAATATAGAGATGATGATGTTTCAGTATTCCCATACTAAAGATATAGATGATGATGATTTTAGTATTCCCATACTGAAGATATAGATGATATTTCAGTATTTACATACTATAGATATAGATGATGGTGATTCCATATTTCTATACTAAATATAGAGATGATGATGCTTTCAGTATTTCTATACTAAAGATATAGATGATGATGCTTTTAGTATTCACATACTGGAGATACAGATGGTGATATATCAGTATTCAGATACTGAAGAT
The DNA here is from genome assembly GCA_001517045.1 of Pseudotsuga menziesii. NCBI lineage: Eukaryota > Viridiplantae > Streptophyta > Pinopsida > Pinales > Pinaceae > Pseudotsuga > Pseudotsuga menziesii. The sequence goes on from LPNX010807906.1 coordinate 90,100, forward strand.
GTAGATGATGATGGTTTGGATGATGATGTACTGACAAAGCCTCTGCCTTGAGTAGAGTTCGAACACTTTCAAGACAAGCTTGGTGTTGTTCGGAAAGACCTTCCTAGAAAGGGGGAGTAGTGATGTTGCAGTGGGATTGTATCATCCCTGGTCATTTTCCCTAAAGTGATCCAGAGACCTCAGTCCTTGAGAATGAAGAGGGATTGTATCATCCCGGGACATCTGTACACAATAGATCCAGTGACCTTGGTCCTCAAGAACGTGGTGGGATTGTATCATCCCTGGGCACTTGCCCTAAAGTGATCCGGAGACCTTGGTCTTCGAGAATGAAGAGGGATTGTATCATCCCGGGACATCTATCCATAATAGATCCGGTGACCTCGGTCCTCGAGAATGTGGTAGGATTGCATCATGCTTGGACATCGTCCTAAAGTGACAGGGACTGATTCTCCCGTAATCAATCCGGTGGCTTCAGTCCTTGAGAATGTGGTAGGATTGCATCATCCTTGGACATAGTCCTAAAGTGATAGGGACTGATTCTCCCGTAATCAATCCGGTGGCTTCAGTCCTTGAGAATGTGGTAGGATTGCATCATCCTTGGACATAGTCCTAAAGTGATAGGGACTGATTCTCCCGTAATCAATCCGGTGGCTTCGGTTCTCGAGAATGTGGTAGGATTGCATCATCCTTGGACATAGTACTAAAGTGATAGGGACTGATTCTTCCATAATCAATCCGGTGGCTTCGGTCCTCGAGAATGTGGTAGGATTGCATCATCCTTGGACATAGTCCTAAAGTGATAGGGACTGATTCTCCCATAATCAATCCGGGTGCTTCGGTCCTCAAGAATGTGGTAGGATTGCATCATCCTTGGACTTAGTCCTAAAGTGATAGGGACTGATTCTCCCGTAATAAATCTGGTAACTTCGGTTGTCGAGAATGTGGTGGGATTGTATCATCCCTAGACTTTAAGTCCAAAAATGATCCAAAGACTTTTTGTCTTTGAGTTGTGGATTGCAAGTTGTTGATGATGATGATGATGTCGTACTGATCAAAATATTAGAGTATGATTATGATGATGTACTGATCGAAAGATCAGAGTATGATGACGTACTGATCGAAAGATCAGAGTATGATGATGACGTACTGATCGAAATATCAGAGTATGATGATGATGAAATACTGATCGAAAGATTAGAGTATGATGATGATGACATACTGATTGAAAGATCAGAGTATGATGGTGATGACATACTGATCTAAAGATCAGAGTATGATGATGACGCTCTATTATTATGATGTTTCTGATCGAAATATTAGAGTATGATGATGATTTTTTTGATCGAAAGATCAGAGTATGTTGATGATGTTTCTAATCCAAAGATCAGAGTATGATGATGATGTTTCTATGTTGATGATGTTTCTGATCGAAAGATCAGAGTATGATGATGATGTTTCTGATCGAAAGATCAGAGTATGATGATGATGTTTCTGATCGAAAGATCAGAATGTGATGATGATTATGATCGATAGATCATAATATGATGATGATGATTTTGCTGCTGATCGAAAGGGCAAAGTGTTGATGATGATATTGCTGATCGAGAGGTCAAAGTACTAAAGATGTTGCTGCTGATCGAAAGGTCAAGGTGCTGAAGATGTTGTTGCTGATCGAAAGTCAAAGTGCTGAAAATGTTGCTGATTGAAAGGTCAAAATGATGAAGATGTTGTTGCTGATCGAAAATTCAAAGTGCTGAAGATGTTGTTGATCGAAAGGTCAAAGTGCTGAAGATGTTGTTGATCGAAAGGTCCAAGTGCTGAAGATGTCATTGCTAATTGAAAGATCAAAATACTGAAGATGTTGCTGATGAAAGACTAAAGATGTTGCTGATGATGAAGACTGAAGATTGAAGATGAAGACCACATGATGTTGAAAAACTTCCAATGATTTATAGATGTGTTACCCTGCTGATGTTGATGATGTCCCCTATCTCTACTCTTGTTGTTGTTGATTTTTCTATAGAATACCCTTCTCGTTAAGGGGGAGTGTTGAAATACTGTAACTTTGAAGAATATTCTATATGTATCTTTTTGTGGTCCCCGATGGTCCTACCGGGAGAACCACTTGTATTACATTGTACCCCGATGATCCTAATCGGAAGAACTAATAAGAGTCATGAGGTAGTCCCCTCTAATTGTAAAGGTGGGTCATCAGCACCCCAGTTTGGTTACTTGAGCCTACATGTGTAACTCGATCCTACATGATTTAACTCGAGCCTAAATGTCAAATGAGTTAACTTAAGTGAATGAATGAATATAAATAGAGGTGTAGTGCTCCTCATTTGAGACACACACTCTCACTTGTGTAGCGCATTAGTGGAGAAGAGAAGTAGCTGGAGAAGGAGGAGGATCAGGCTTTGATCTCCTTGCTGGTTTTATCTTTCATCTTTTTGGGGCATCTATATTGAGGAAGCTTTTGCTAGGTTTTTCCCTTTAGGGTTTTTCCAGGATAAATCTTTGTGTTCCTTTTTTATGGTTGTGCTTGTCTATATTTCAGTGATCCTGTTTATATGTTTTTTTCATGAAAATGAAATGAAATATTGATGTCTTAGCTAAGCATATGAAAATTTAACAATTTATCTAAGTTTATCTCCACCGACTGGTTAAGCTTCCAGTACCTATGGAGCCTCTGTCGATGCCTCTTGTGTCGCAAAGATGTCCTAGTTTTGTATATCGAGTCTATTCTACCTACATTCAATTACCATTTTCCGTTATGCTATTGTTCAAAGGAAGTTGAAACCTGAGTCAGCCATTCCTCAGTTATCTTGACATTGCATATTGGCCATTCCCGGTATAGTTATTGGTTCGTGTACCTTATGATTGAGTCCTTCCACATTATACAGCTTTGCTGAGTACGTCATGTTGGATGATGAGGGATGCCTTAATTGCCTCCTTCCAGCGGATTTCATCCCATCAACCTCAGATCATTTATTCTGGTATTGGAATCTAGAGTCATTTCTGAGTGCCTTGAGACTTGCAGTCATTGGTGGCAGGTTCTCTCGCATTGTCAGTTCTTTGGGAATACATCAATGTCCCCTGATCGATGGATTCTCTCAAGTGTTCGACCTCAACACATTTATTCACACGTGTTAGTTTGCACTCTAGTACCTTGATTCCCATTATCATTATTGGTGGGTGATCTTGCGTCTGTTAACGATATACATCAATGACCGGTAATTAGATGATGGACTACTATGTTCGACCTCGACACCTCTATTCACATAGTAGGACATGTACTCATAGTAGTTTGTGTAGAAGACCTTCCATATTGGTGGCATCTCTTATATGCTACCTCCTTGATTGTGCCGGTGTTCATGAGATTTTATCTCTCGTGACTTGAATCCAGTATATGCTAGACATTTCCAGCCATTATGGAGATCTTGATCCATTGCATATCTTCAACCATTATGGAGATCATGACCCTTTTTATATCTTCATCATGGAGATTATAATCTATGTATTTTGTATATGGCGATGACCACTTATGTCATATTTTGTATCATGCCTATTCATGGCCACTCTACTCTTATGTATATGGGACTACTATATGTATTTGTAGTTATATGCAGAGTTGTATCATTGTACTATGTTGAATGGGTGGCTGGTATTCCACTGGGTTCTTCATCACTCCACTTCTGGGATGGACTTATAATGTATTTCGGCCATCGTATGATCCCTTTGACCTCACAAATTAGGGGGCATCTGTTATAGCTGATTTTACCACACTTGGTGAATCACACTTGTATGGCCTTACCCTGTCCCTCTGCAGACTCCTTGGACCCCATGGACCTTTTTTATACCTTTGATGTTTCCAAGATCATCCCTAAAAACATGATTAATTTTCTATACGCTAATTTTAAACCCTTTCTTGCGTATATACATGGGTTTGACCCCTAAAACCGCGTGCATTGGGATGTGTGCAAAAGGCCAAATTATTTTGGAGTTTTCCTTGATGTGGATCCGACTCACTTTTCTCTTGGCCTTCCATATGCCTTGAGATCACTCGTATTCGACCCTTCATTACCCCATTGAAGAGCTATATAAGGAACCCTTTGGATACATTGAAGAATATGTGAGAATTGAGAGTAAAGAAACTATAGTCCATTGTTGCTGGAACTTATACTTAAGTTTGCATCCCTTTGTCCCTTGGAGCACTTTGGTGTTCTTCCCAAGCTTTCCTTTTTCTTGTGAGCTTGCTATCGAGAGATGGAGGATTGAGGTGGTGGAGGCCCAAGTGGGGGATTCAGTTTCTTCGATTCACAAATGTGCTGACAGAGGTTGCATTCATTGTAATCTCTGATTTTATATTAATAGAAATATCTTTTCCTTTCCAATAATGTATGTTTGAATGAATATTTTATCCATGGATGATTTCAAATGCTTGTACGTTATTGATTATATATGCTAGAGTAGATCTAACACCAATATATATAGCATGCTTGTCTTGTTTACTCATTGTTGAGGGAGTAATTTATCAATTTAAGCTGGATTTGGAAAGCTCAATGGGGATCTACATTAACCATCCAGAATAAGGTATGAATCGAGATCCTTTAGTGTTAGATATTTGATTTCTCTTGCATATTGGAAAGGATTGATTTCTGGAGTCACGATGTCTGTTGTGGTACCCCAAGCCATATGAATTTCTCTCCATAACAATACTAATTACAATGGATAGAACCTTTATCCAATAATGTGGAATCCATAAATTCCTCGAAATAAAGTGTACCCTCTTCCAGACCACTAGTTTTCTTTGATAGAGAATATCCTTGTGTGTTGAGTTCCTTTTGAATATGAAAAAAATATAAATACTGAAAATTAATCCAAAATTTTTTTAATCTTTGTTTCCACTGATCTAGATTTGTAACCTGTAACATTTATTTCCCCGCCAACTAGTCGAAGATGCATTTTGAATCTCCACAAACCTGAAGTAATGTGATCCTTTTTAAGTTAGCAAAGAATAGTAAAGCCCAACTGGCTATCAATTCCACTCTAGTGTTTGATCCTCTGCCACAACCTAACCAAACACAAAAAAATTGATTGCCTAGGAATCTAATATAAATACCTCCCCCACATTCACCCAGTTGTGCAACTAATGTTATCTTTATAGTAACTAATGTTATTTTTATTTTTAATGCAGGAATTGTTGATGTTTTCTTTCCTGTGAGATCTATCAAAAGGTGTGGCAAGAGAACTCGAAAGGGAGAATCTTTTTTTGTCGTTTTATTGCTATGAAAGATGGTAAGCATGCCACTTTCCAACTTCTTGCAACAATGGGTGATGATGAAGTTGTGACTACCAGATTAGCTGCCTCTACAGAATATGGAACTCACAATGCATTACCATCATGTATTGGAGTATTGCACCCACATCGAATCCATCGTCACAATATCCATATTCTTTCGTACAAAGGTTTCAACCACATAAGGTCTCGTAACATGATACGTAGTGAATATTTTGTGGAAATTCCTTGTTCAGATGAAAGTTTCATGGTTACTTTTGAGCTTATTGCAATGCATGCCGTACCTCCTGGGATTGTGAAGAAAGAAAATTCAATAGAGTTAACCATAGAAGGCTATGTGAATCTTAAGGAGGTTGTTTTCTATACATGGTCAACCTTTCCTGATAGATATCGACTATCTTCAGGCTCAAGCAATGATAGTCAACCTATTAGAAAATGGAGAGTGGGGCCAACATTTAGATTTCGGTATTTGTATAGTAGTCTATAGCCTCATGTGTAGGTGCACTTTTCATGGGATTCACACCAATGGGATCCTGTCCATCATTGTTATGGATTGGTGATGAGGATTGGTGCAACCCATTTGGAGATGTACACATTATACCTATCATAAGTATGGTGAATTTTGTATGAGAGATTTGTGGTGTAATATCTATGGTGAAATGTTTGAAATTTGTAATTTGAATTTTCTATAAGTAAATATAAAGGGAAATCCAAATTGTCTTCTTTGTGTGCTTGCTGAGATTGTTAGTGATTCAATCCTGACTGTGCACTCTGATTTTGTAGCCTTGTAGTATTATCCGTCGATCCTACAAGGATGCATGACATGACATATTGATGTTGTGTTATCAATGGTTTTTGTTTCCCAAGGAAAAAATATTTATCTTTGATATTTCAAAGTTTCAAATCAGAATATACATTTTTAGCCTATGGGATCTTTAAAACATACATATGTTCTGCCTTCAAACTATCCTAATAGCTATTTATCCTAGTCTTCCATAATCAACAAAATATTTGGTGAATACTATATGATAGACCTGTGGCGTAACATGTATGGTGAAATATGTTTTTTTTTCCAGGAAAAGAATCATACTTTTCATTTCAGAGAAGAAATAACATACATTCTATATCATCCTCTCCTTTGCTGCCTCAGTAAAGGTTATCTTTTTTCAGTAACTGATAGATAACATTTAGCCTATTTACCATTTTGGCTTCCAAGCCTAAATATGTCAACAAGGATCACTGAAAAAAGTATACATAATCATCCATTTAGTTGTAGAGTAGGCTACTGAAAGAGGTTTTTGTCAAAAATGAGTACGCATTCCTAGCTTGCATTTTTTGGCTTATGGCTTGCATTTTACACAAAGTGTCCATAACAGTTAAAAAGGGTTTAAATTGCCCCTTTCGTAGTTCGATTGTGAGCATATGAGGTTAGGTTATATAAAATTAACACAAGGATAGTCTTCTCAATATATCTAGCCATTCAATTTCCAAAACCATTTACTATAAACATTTAATAGGAGGGTTTGGCTTGCATTTTTATTAATCTAGGTGGATATTTCATAAACACAAGACAACCATGTAGTGTTTCTGCACAACATGCACTTTCTAAACCCAAATTGAAAAAATAAATGTATAATAATGTGGAAAATAGTAAAAAATACCATTTCCAACTAAAATCACTCAAAAATACCCAATACTTGGGGCTCGGCGGGCATTTCTCTTATCTGGGAAAAACTGGGTTGAAAAGACAAAAGTTGTCATTTTGTCAATTTAACTATGGACAAATGAAACATAATTTTAAAAAATTGAAAGCGGTTTTTGTCAAAAATATATCTATCTTCGACCCCATGGTGTTAGTTTCAACTGATGACAATTGTATGGACTATGGCGTGCATTTTCCTAAGCCCATTTTTTGAATATTTAAACACTGTTTTTTACGTAACAACTTAGAATTTCAGTCATTAATTTTGAATTTGTCCAAGATACTTGCAATTTTATTCATTCATGTTCAATTTAACTGTTATGCATTCCTAGCTTGCATTTTTATGCTTACGGCTTGCATTTTACACCAAGTGTCGATAACAATAAAAAAAGGTTAAAATTGCACCTTTCATAGGTCGTCTGTGAACATACAAGGTTAGGTTATATAAAATTAACACAAGGATAGTGTTCTCAATATATCTAGCCATCCAATTTCCAAAACCATTTACTATAAACATTTAATAGGAGGGTTTGGCTTGCATTTTTATTAATGTAGGTGGATATTTCATAAATGCAAGACAACCATGTAGGTTTTTTGCACAAAAAAGACTTTCTGAACCCAAATTGAAAAAATAAATGTATAATAATCTGGAAAATATTAAAACATACCATTTCCAACTAAACTCACTCAAAAATGCCCAATACTTAGAGTTGGGCGGGCATTTCTTTGATCTGGGTAAAATTGGATTGAAAACACAAAAGCTGTCATTTTGTCAATTTAACTCTGGACAAATGAAATATAATTTTTAAAAACTGAAAGAGGCTTTTGTCCAAAATATATCTATCTTCAACCCCATGATAGTTATAAAATTAACACAAAGATAGTCTTGTCGATATATCTAGCCATCCAATTTCCAAAACCATTTACTATAAACATTTAATAGGAGGGTTTGGTTTGAGAGTACATCAAAACATGTAGAGAAGAATATTACTCTATTATTATATTACTTACTCTATTACTCTGTTTTTTCCAAAATAGTTAGAATGCCAAATTTTTATTCTATTATTTACTCTTACTTTATTATTTTCAATAAGTATACTTAACATGCTATAAAAATAAGTCTACTTAACATGGTAGAAATTTAACTATATTGAAATTGAAAATGTAAGTTGTGTATAGTTGACTTCAAACACATTTGTAATTTTTATAATAGTTTGAAAAAGTCAGAACACATTTGAAATTTTTATTATAGTTTGAAAAAGTCGGAACACATTTGTAACTTTTATTATAGTTTGGAAACATCAGAATACATTTGTAATTTTTATTTTAGTTTGGAAAATTCAGGGTGTTGGTATCGTGTGCATGCATTCGCGTGCATCCTGTGTGTGCATCCCCTTCTTCCTTTCTGAGTGTGCCAGCATCCTGCAAAAGGGAAAAAACAGCCTCATGTTCCATTCCATCAACTGAAACAAGGGGTTCTAAATTTGCTGAGAGGTTCTCTATCAGAAAAATTGGAGGGAGCACTAAGGCATGGAGTGACAGAACCAACTAGCTAGAAGGTATGCCAAATGTCCTGGTCAGAGCAGGAGTGCATCGTTTTATTTTCGGTCAGTTCAATTTCAACAACGAAGAGATAGATAATTCCATTTCTAGTTATGATGATGCGTCAAAGGAATTGATTATTTTTGGGAGGAGGGTTTGTCTGGACCCTGATTTGTTGTCCAGTGCAACGAAAATTCCACGCAGGGGGGGAGTAATGTTGACCACCAAGAAAATCCTCAAAGTAGAAACGGGTGAGATGGCAAACAAAATATGTGGAAAAACGGTTTTGGTTGCCCAGAATGGTTTAAAGATGCAAGATGTTCCCTTAGTACTGTACAAAACCATAATTCAAATTGTACTTAGGACAATTATGAATCACCACAAGCAAGATATTTCAGGTGACTTTATGAAGTTGGTGATTCATTGGGTTGAAGACCTGACCATAGATGTCCCTCATTTATTAGCAAAAAAAATGCATTTTGCACTGCAGGAGAGCAAAATGAAGAGAGTGAAGTTCAGTTACCCCGGTACAATAAAAAAAATTATTGAATTATATAGACCTAGCACTGTAGAAGGAAGTAGATTTAAAAATACATACATTAAGAGGCCGAAACTGGACAAAATTAACCAGGAATTTCCTCAACAATATCCAAAGGACAATGTACAAGTCCCTGAAGAGCCTTTTGAGTACTGTATGCAAGGTATGGGAAGTGACCCTGAATAATTTGATGTTGTCTCAATTCTGGCCAGATTACATGAAGGAAAAGAAATAAATGTAAACAAGATTCATGATGTTAAGTTTAATGAACAGGAGGAGCATAGTGATGATGATATTTATGCTCCTGTAGAAATGCCACTTATTATATATACACTTCCACAGTTGGGAGTTGAGAAAAATTCCTCTCCAAAATATTTTTTTGATGGTAAAATTGTTTTTAAGCTACTATTCGATAAAATGTTGCATTTCAAAGAAAAAGATGAATTTCAAAGAATTTTTTTTTCCTATCGATATCTTACCGCGGTACAGAGTGTAGAACTATGTAGGATTAAGTAGATGCAAATTCAGGACCTCTTAAAGGTAGGCGCTATTTTTCAAAAAGAAATAGTTTCCAAATTCCTTTTTTTGAAGCCTCATTAAAATTTTGACTATTTACAGGTAATTAAAAGGTTAGAAACAGAACACGTGGATACTATGGAATATTCTATTAAAAATTTGCAAATGATGGACCTCTCTAAGGTAGGAGGCATTTTTCAAAGATTTTTTCCAAAAATAAAAGTTGCCAAATTCTATTTTTTGAAGCCTCCTTAAAATTTTCCATGTTTACAGGAAATTGCAAGATTACGAGAATCCCTTGTGAAGACTGTGGACAGTTCAAGAATGACAATAGCAGGCGAGGACTATGTTCTTCAGTCTTTGAATAAGGAACTAGAAAACATTTAGGATGAATTTAGCAAGGAAAATGAGAAATGCAGAGAAGAATATATGGTTGTTCGAAAGAAAGATGAACAAACCATAAAGAGACTGGAAAATGAGCTGAAACATCGACAGGAGGTTTTGGGCATTCCCAATCTAAGGGTTGTTATCGACCAAGATGGAAGAATTACGACTGAAGTCAATAAGAAAAACATAATAATTGAAATAATGAAGGCTGAGTTTCAAAATAGCCTTGATGAAGACTACAATAAACATCAACTTGAGATAAATGAATATAGAAAAAGAGAGGAAAACATGAAAAACATAATTGATAAGAAAGATGAAGAGTTGAAAGGAAAAATAGTTGAACTTGAAAATATTACTATAGAACTACAGGATAGAGGAGTTGAAAAGTTAAAATAATATGAAATTGGTAAGGGATAGAGTAGGAATATGATTTCTGTTGAACTTTATGATATGTCAGCACACCAACAAGATTTAATAAGGTATGAGAGTTCCCTACAAAATAGAGAGAAGGAACTATACGTAGCTTTTAATGCAATACAAGCTCATGAAAAGTCAAAAAGGGGTTACAAAGCTATCGTGCCTTCTTAAGAATTCGAGAGAATTCCTTGATGGATGCTATTGCAGGAATGAATGATGGAGTTCATTTCTCTGTGTGGTCAACCATAAAATAAACATTGGAAAACAAGGTAGCTGAAAGCAAAGAGGAGATTAAAGAGCTCAGATTGAAAATAATGGAGGATAGAGAATGACAACATTTGGGATGTAAGTCTGAGATAGAAGATCTGAAATCCCAAATTTCCATTCTATAGAAGAAGGACATACTTCAGCGAGTAGAAATTGTGTATACTCCAGATAATACAGAATTGAGGGAAAAAGAGTTGGAGACAGAGACAGAGCAGCTCAGGAAAAAATTGACCCAAGTTCAGTCTGAGTTGAAATATTCAAATGATCATCTTCAGCAAAAGGAAAAGGAACAGGAAGAGAAAAATAAGAAGAATGTGGGATCGTTGAAGAAGTACATCCAAGATATTTATAGATTGAAAGAAATTTTGCATAAATGTGAAGCAAAAGTGAAAGAATTAGAACAAAAATCAGAACATGCACCTGCTGCAGCTTCTAAAGAGCCAAAAGCTTCTAGACAAGGAAAGAGACTAGAATGTACAAATTTATCTTCTCTAGAAAAGGAGGACTTGCAGCCTAAACCTCCCAAGTAGCCTAGAACTATGGAATAACATTATTTATATATGTTGTGTATGTAAATACATTTCAAGTTTTAATACATAAATTTATATATGTGTGTGTGTATTTCTCAGAAATGTATATGTTTTTATGCATTTAATGTGAATGGTAATTTTGAATTTAAGTTTTCAATAAGTGTACATAACAGGACAGAAAGTTAACAATATCAAAATCGAAAACTTAACTTCTGTACTGTAGGCATATATATTTGAATCTGTAAGAAATTAAAAGAGTGACAGTGATTAGTGGATATGAGATGTGAGTAGATTTGGTGACATAGGTAGATCCTAGCTATTTGCTTGGAACTGTGATATTATAGGGATATTATGGGGATGATGGATTGAAAACTTTCAAGTTTTTTATGAGAATTTTGATGTTATGTATTGATGTATTTATGTAAGTTTATTTATCTAATGAAACTGAAATTCCAATTATGGAACAATGTCATACAATTCTACTCATGTAACCAAATTTCAGCGAATAGCCCAAAGTTGTAATGCCTATAGAACTGGCCTAAAAAAGACATAAATTTACAAAATATAAGAAAACACAGAAAACAACTATAATTTTATTACTGAAAAACAAATTTAAATATTTAATATGCCTTCTAGCATTTGTTACATTTCCAAAATTTGGTAACATAAATGTTAGCACATTAGAATAAATTTTCAATACGCCAAGATCACTAGACATGCTTATTGCAACATAAGTTTCTTTCACGATTTTGCATACAATGTTGCATTTCGATCATCTAGGAATTTTTTCTTTTTGTCTTCTCTCACACTTCTTATAATTACATTAGTTTTAATAGGATTCCCAGCATCAATATTTTGGATATCAACTACTTCCCCTTGAATTTCTTGTTTTTCACCACTCTGCCTTGTACCATTTACCGAGGATGGAACACCTTTTTTATTGTGAGTCATAGAATAGAAACTGCTCCATACACTTCTTGTAATTCATTGATTTTTCCTGCTTCATTTCTTGACGATGAAACATTGATTCTACAGTAATTTTCGGGCGCCATCATAGGCATTTCAACACTAGCTGCCCCATTCAATTCTTTTGTTTGATCAATTTGCGTTGCCACTTTCCTCTTGGATGAAACACTTAGAGTTTTACTGTTATTTATTCTTTAAACATTATTTTTTTCATTGTTCCTTCCGAAGCAATGTGGTTCACGAAAATCCTCTTCACCATATTTGCTTATTGGCCTTGATCTTGGAAGATGATTACTAAACTGCGAGAACATATTAGTATTTAGTAGCTAAAAACAAATTATGATTCCTCACACCATAAAATGAAAGAAGAATTAGAAACCATTTAAAATTAGGGCATACTTACTGTTGGTGGTGCAATCAATGATTTCTTAGATTGTCTTACCCATGATTGAAATAGTTGTTTTACTTGTTTAGAAGTGACATCAGGGAAGCAGGATCCCAACTGTGCTGCAGTTTCATCATTTAGTGGACTTATTGTCTTTTCATATTCAACACGAAGTTGACATCTAATATTGGAAGCCAAAAATCTTCTTTCTTTAAAAAAGTACCATATGATCTCATAACCAGTTTGAAAAATTATGCTCGCATCTCATTTACAGGACACATTTTGTCATGTTCAAATGTGTTTCTATATTCCTTAGCAACTCCTCTTCCTCCTTGGTTGTTGTTCAAATTTTTCATTTCCCTATGCTTACGTTCCATTAATTCATTCCTTAACTGTCCCAAAGTATAAGGATGAGTAGACCTAGTCATTTGAAGAGCATGGGCCCCTTGGATATGCATATAAGGAACCATCTCATCTCCTAAACAACAAGAACACAACCAAAGCCACTCACTAGCAAGGAATCCAATCTTGCAATGATAGTGGATCAAATTTTATATCGTGAATGAGATAATACCACCATGATGAAAAACATAATACTATGAACTTAGTATAAATTGGCGTACTTTTCCTCATATTTATATTTATCATCCCCTACACACCCTTGCAATTGCACCATGTGGAATTATTTATAACACTTCCACATCCTCACCAAATTTTTATACGTTTCTTCATCTGGTAGGCCTTCAATAACCTACAAGCACAACATTTCATTGTACATGATACACTACTTAATTTTCTATTAAAATTGCATAAAAATAAGAACAAATTTCACTCTTGTGCCATCATAAAATCATCACTTATTGTTAGTCAAGACCCACATTAAAAATATTGTATCTGCTAACATAATTATTAAACCTTTAAAATACCCTCATGCCGAATGAGTATCTTATCTGATGTGGATCCATCTGATGCCCATAGTTAATATCATTGTAATCTTAGCCTTTATGATGGTATGGTTCCACAGTCTTACATGGAATACCAATTTTCTCCATCACCTCCCAAATTTGAAAAAAAATCATTTCCTCAATCACTCTCGTTGGATGAACCTTGTTGTAATCTTGTGCAATGTTTAGAATTTCACGAAACATCTTCTAAACATTTCTGATTTGACATGGCGAGCACAATATACAAGGTTGGACATTGAGCTAGGAGTCAGCTATAATAATTTAGCAGCATATGTTTCACTAGGTATGAGTTAGTTAAATAATAATAATTTCCATTTATAGTAAAGAAATAATTATGAAAACATGTACCTTTTGATCATTTGTTCTATTCATGAGATAAGTTTTGATAATATTCAATTCTTTGCTGCATAAGGCTAGTTGAATGTCTGTAATACACTCATCCATTAGAGGAAATTTGAGGTCTAAAATGGGCCTCCTAAGGAAAATGATAAAATAATAGTTACTAATTTTGGAGGAAGAATGAAAAAAACTACTTTTTTTGTTCGTACTTTCAAAATATCTCCCTGTGTTTTTATTCAAATTTCGAGTGGGAGAGCTCATTGGATGTGGAGTTTAATTCGACATCCAACGAGTACCCACACTGCATACTTTTGACAGACCCCGCTACCCCAAAACCAAGAAATGCCTGAAACAATGTGATGATGACATCATCATCACGTTTTTCCAGGTATTTCTTATTTTTGGGGTAGAGGGGTCCGTAAAAAGTATGCAGTGTGGGTACTCGTTGGATGCGGAATTAAATTCCGCATCCAACGCGCTCTCTCGCCTGAAATTTGACTAAAAACACAGGGAGATATGTCGAAAATACGAACAAAAAAAGTAGTTTTCTTTTATGACAAATATGTCAACTCAACCATTATGGTTGACTCATTTTATTGAAATTATATTGGTTCTTGAATTCCAACTCACAAAATTTATTGTTGGCGCGTTTTCTTATAAGGCCCATTTTAGACCCCAAATTTCCTTTAATGCAACTTTTCTTCCCATCCTTCAATGCTTTGTTCCAAAGCAGGATTCAATTCCTGAAGTTTTAACACAAAGTAAGATTAAGAAATTTATGGCAAGATATCAACGAAAATCAGTAAAGTTTTAATAAATATGTAAAACTTACTATGAGCAAGTTCAGTGACATTGCATAAAACTTGGAAATGCTACAATAGTATCCCCATCTTGAATTTTGTTTTTATCTGTAACCATAGGTATAGCTTTTTTATGGCATATGCATCAAGGAAAAAAATTATTCCCCATTTGAGAAACATTATTATTGCATACTAAACTGATATGGCCACTAGATCATGACACTCGAACAAATTCACTTCCACTACCCTTCCATCTGGCATTAGGGTCCTGTCTTGTGAAAGTTTGTTTATCTGATTCATTAAGTTATCCTCATTTGTAGGATCAGAAGCATGTGCTAAAACCTGTTTATATTCTTCCTTTCCATCCCATTTTCCAAGGCTTACACAAGACATCAAGCCATTATCTTCTAGTAACTCAAAATAATATCTCACATGCCTACCCACCTCAATCATAATGTACACGAGAATCAATACCAAGTTTGAAAGAAACTTCAATGACTCTACTTCTAGTCCTCTTTTCATAGGACTCAACCATAAAGGAAGCATATGAATTTACTTGCTTCACTCTAACTCCATATGTGAGACCATCAGTTCTCTCCCAACCCATATTAATATCCTCTGCTTCTTTGCTCCACTTTTTCATCTCCTTGGAAATTGAAGTTGGACTAACCCCTTGTACTACACCATGACAGTTAATCTGCTTCAGACATTGCAAAGCCTTATGGATCATGCTTGATTCACTAAATACAGAAGCCATATTCCTATGCATAAAATCATTACGGATCTCTTGCATAACAATTGATCGAAGTTTATGAAGCACTCTATCTAGATGTTCAAGAACATCCTCAAATTTAGAATATTCACTAATGTTTTTGCTCATGAAGTACCCAATTCGAGAAATAATTTCATTTTCATCTACATCTTCAAGTGAATTCCCAGAGAACCATCTACCAATTTCCTTAAATTTTTTGTTCCCCTCATTTAAATCTGCGATCAAACCATGCACACCTCTTCTTAAGAATTCATAAGGATGTACTTAAGCGGTTTCATGCTGACCTTCTAATTACAGCATATGTAGTTTGATCTATTGAACACCCTTCAGGAATTTGTACTGAAGCTTGTACATCTACAGAATTTTGATTTTCTATAGGTGCATTTCTATCCATTTGTCCTTCTAGCATTTCTACTGAAGCTCCTACATCTATAGAATTTTGATTTTCTGTAGTTGCATTTCTATCCATTTGTCCTTCAGGAATTTGTACTAAAGCTTGTACATCTGCAGAATTTTGATTTTCTATAGTTGCATTTCTATCCATTTGTCCTTCATGCATTTGTACTGAAGCCTGTACATCTACAGAAGTTTGATTTTTTATAGATGCATTTCTATCCGTTTGTCCTTCAGTCATTTCTACTGAAGCTTGTGCATCCGCATAATTTTGATTTTTTTTAATTGCATTTCTATCCATTTGTTCATGAAAGGTAGTTATTTCAATTGTTTCATGACTTCTAGTTGTATCCAACTTCTCAAGGGATGCATGCTCAAATTGTTTTCCACTAGGTAGGATTACAATTTCATTCCCTTCAACCGTAACCAGAGACAAAGGAAACCTATGTTGTTCAGCAGAACAACCTTCTATACTTTGATACAAATTATTTGTAATGCCAGCATCATCAACAGTTGATATTTGAGGGACATTAAGGACCACATTATGTGAATCATAGTTAATAGTATGGTCAAGAGTTATGTATTTTACATTACAATTGCCCTCAATTGTAATTGGAGTCAAAGGATGCCTAGGTTTTTGACAAACATTGTTGTTTGTCACACATTGCTTACATACAGGACATCTAATTTCAACAGTTTCTTTATGTTTTCCTGTTGTTTGATGGAAATTCATAGTATTATTTTCTGGTATAGAGTTTTGATCTATAAGTGCTTGACATTGTTGACAAACAACATGAATAGTAGTTTTTTCACCCCCAGCAGGAGTGAATTGAAGGAAAATATCATGAAGGAAAAATTGGAATATTATTCAATTCTAATTCTTGCATCGACCTCTTTTTCGAGGAATATTTTGTTGAGATGACTTATTCGAATGATCCATTGATGAGTTATTCTGCAAAATCAACATTAATACAAAATATATTTTTTTTTGCATAAAAAATACTTTTTATGGCTCAAAACGAAAATATGGAATAGTACAAGAACATGGGAGGAGGAAACATATATTCTCCAACTAAAGCCACTTAAAAATACCTAAGGATGGAACTTATTCTTGCATTTTAGTGGACTAAGCAGGCATTCACATTTACAAGGAAGCCTTGCAATGTTTTTGCACAGCAGAAATGTTTTTAGTCAAGATTAGAAAAATAGAAGTACAAGAAGTTGTAAAACAACAAAAAACGCCATATCCAACTGAGATCACCCAAAAATACTAAACAACGAGGGCTAGGCATGCATTTTACAGACCTAGTCAAATAAATTTCAAAACAGAAAAATTGCAATTTTCAAAACTTTACTGTACACAAAATAAACATATTTTAAAAATTATGAAGAAGGTTTTTGTCCATAGTATATATAGCTTCAGGTTTTGAAAATCACCTCTATAAACATTATAGAGGGCATTTTTCTAAGCCCATTTTTATAGATTTACACTCTGCTCTTACAAAACAAAATTGTGAATTTAGACATTCTTTTCAATTATGACCATGCTACTTATAAATTATGATAAGTCATGTAGTAGGTATTTCACCCTTGCTACAGGTAGGAAAAACTCCCTTCCGTCTATAGGACGGAAGGGTAGGGTTCCTACTGGTTGAAAGAAAACCTGCAAAACAAGGTTAGGGCTAAGCTATGAAACCCTGCATGAAATGGTTAGAAAACGAAAAATGGATGCAAGAAATCAGGGGAAAACCTGTAGCAAAGCATTAGAAAAGAAACCTGCAAACAAAAGAAGTTAGAAAACTACAATAAAAATGAAATAAAACACAAGTATACCTTCAGTCTTGGTGGAAATGGGCCACCATGCCCTAGCTGTGGAAGCACCTCTCTCTTTGGGTTGTAAGCTTGGCTTGTGGAGCAATGGAGAAGAGGGAGGGTGAATGGCTTGCGAGGAAAAGGGTCTCAAGGCACTAGCATGGGAAGAATAATGATAGGGAGAGAAGGAGTCTTTCGAGAGTGACACCCACCCCTCTATTTATTGCTTTTTTCTAGAGATTTAGGGTTTTAATCCCCTAGTTAGGGCTTTAGACCATTTTTTGGGCTTTAAGCCCCTATCGCCCAATTCTTAGCTCCTTTGAGGGTTTTAAACTCCTTTGAGGGGTTTTATCCCCCTTTGGAGGTTTTAGCCCCTATGAGAGCTATTTTGGCTCTTATTAGGGGTTTCTAAGCCCTTTTTCATATTTTTGTGCCTTAGTAAGGGTGTGGGGGTCAAATGAGGGTCGTACATAGATGTATTTGGGTGGTGTAGGTCATGTAGAGCTCATTGGGGGGATTTTTTGGGTCAACAGATTGCCCCCATGATGTGTGAGGGCAGGAGCTCATCGTATGGCTGACAGACATCATAGGATTTTCTAGGGAGAGGTGGTGCTTCCTGGGCTGGGGCATGGTGGCTTTTGGTTTTTGTATTAATATGGTTCCCATCAATGGGTGAGATACAAATAATGTGTGACATGTATATGGATGAGACGAGCATCCCCATGATTGTAACAATGTCAAAAGAATAATGTGATCTAAGCTCTATAATACAAGAGCTGATCATGTACAACTATTGTTACAATAATGGTTTCCTCAATGAGAGGTTGAATACAATAATGATCTAAAGAACTGGCTACATTGGACCCATGGCATTCTCATGGAATGATATATCTTCATGACTGATGGTCTACTAGATCTGGAATGGTACATGGCTATAGGGACTCACTGACGAAGAGTCAGAGTCTTTGTGCTACAATATGCTACATCAATCATAAATCTATATAGAAGCACTGCTAGGGCTTCTGAACACTATCTCCAAAGCAACTCGGAAATCACAAGGGACATGAGCCTGTTTGGGTCGCTCGAATAGACTCATCAATGTGCTAGAGTCAGGTGACATCCGGGGTCTTCGACCAAATACTGCATAGATCAATACCCTGTACAAATCTCAACAGTGCGATGATGTAGCTGGAGTCGAGCACGTGAGAAACGACCATTCCAAGAGGAACTAAGGACTCCTCTCAAGTTTTCCAAGGAACTCATCAATGAGGTTAATGAAACCAGGACACAAGGACCTCTGGGTCTGTGCTCTAGATTACATGTGTTGTCATCGACAGAGGGAGACTTGCAACTAGTCAAGGCAATGATGTTTCCTTGACCACAAGCACAAGGAAGATAACTGAACGATGTGAGACAATCTGAGGACTGACCCACTGAATAGGGGGGAGGAGGAGGTGGAATAGGGGTAGGGAATCATGAGGGACTCAAACTTCCTTTGTACAGAGTATGATGACAAGGTAGAACAAGAAGCAAATGAAACTAACTCATGGGAAAGGGATCATAGCTATAATATTGGTAATGTAACTGCAGATGGGAAATACTTGGTGAAGGTAGACACTTTTGGTATTGATGGGATCCAAAAAAGACACATTGCATAATACTCTAAACAAAGGTGACCCAAAGTGGGAATGCTGTCGAACTGTTATCTGTGGGGTGGTGTTTAGAGACACCATTGTGGTACGATATCATGTATTTTTTGTGAGCCTGATAAAGAAATGCACAATGGTGCATTCAACTTTAGAGAGTCTGAAAGCATGAAGAAGACTCCAATGGGGGCTCTTTTTCATTGATAGTATCTTGTACCCAAAAAAGGTTAAAAGTGTACATAGGAGATCTCGCCCATCCTTTAGGGGACGAGAGACTTATTTACCATTGGTAGTCCAATCAGGCTGGAAAAGGTTAAAACTGTACTAACTGGACAATCATTCAAATACTTTTACAAGCATGACTGAAACCAAGTTTTCTCGGTGATATTTTCTTGATGAGAAGGCTATAAAAGAGCTTAACGACAACCCATGGTGAGCTTTTTCATAAAGTTTGGCCCCTCTTCTCGAGAAAGCATAAAAGGATGTAGAGGGGAATGGCCTTGGATTGAATGTGCCAAGGTGGTCCTTCTCATATGGTAGTCTACATGGTTCACAAAAGGAGATAAACAAGATGATGTAGACATCCTTTCTTATACTTTAACGAGTGAGAAAGGAAGCAGCTGCGCTCAGAAATCTTTTCATGCTTTTAGGAATTAGAAAAGAGCTTAAAAGAAACTGTGGTATGGTCAACTGATCAAGGGGGAACTGATGGTGGATAAATAATAGATCAATGCTATGAGCAATGATGCTAAGAAGAAGCATAGGAAATAGATCTTGCTACTAATAATTATCACAAGCATACACAGGAAAAATAGAGAGAAGAAAAGAGACCGAATCACATGAATGAAGAGATGAATATTGGTGTGTATCCTTCCATTGAATAATGATGAAAAATAGTGTACATAAATAGTACATCCCTCATAGGAAAATCGAATTGTATGGAAACAACTCATAAAGATCAAAACAGCTGACTTACCAAAATATAGCAAACCCCCATAGGTGGCTAAAGCACTTACCAAATCTATCAAGGACCTCACAAATTGGTAAAGGCATGAGTGAGTTGTCAAGGAGATGGAAAAAACATGCTAATCCTAGAAAGTGGAGAAAAACTAATGGAGGATGGGTTGGAAACAAAATCTCCCAGTTTCCTAGTTGACTAGCTTTTATCTTATCCATAGAAAAGCAGGAAAAGCAGAAAAAGCAGAATAAAGCAGAATCTGCTGTAAAGTCCTGTATACTAATTCTGGATGGTCAAAAGGTGGTCAAGATCAACCCAGAATTAGGAATAAATCATTACTAGGATATAGATGGAATGTATTGACTTTAAGGTGCAAGTGGATGCCAACTAATTAAGCTAGTGGGTGAATAATTAATCAAATAATGATTAATTATTTTATCCTAAGTTGTGAGTGGGTTTATTATATTCCAACAGATGGTGCCCCAAAAATTACTTGTTAAACATGAGACGACAGTCTCATTAGAAGATATAAATTTGAGCCCAGAGGTGTGAGGGGTGTCTCGAATAGGCTCTGGGTGACTTTGAACTAGTAGCTAATTGTGCTACAGCTAAATGGGGGTTTCTGATTTGTGGTAAAAATGTTTCAAAACAAAAAAGATAAAACTACGCTATAAGGGACTCATAGTGGTGGTATTAGGCATAGGCTCTCTTGAGGTGGATCCCATTGTGTGGCTTCTTCAAGAGGCGACCGTCTGAGTTAGCAAAGAGGTATGCCCCCTTACTGAGATGAAGGTCATTGGCAACACAGGGTGATGGAATCTGGTATTTTATGGGAAGAACCGACTCCACACTATGGTTTAAAGGGAATGGGGTAAAACCGGAGGCAGTCTTATAGAGCTCTCTGTCATCCCGTAAGTGGTGTCGAGGTAGATCAGGTGGATCTTGCAAATCCGACAATACGAAAGGGAAAATGGTGCTAGAGATCATGTAAATGGTATCCGTTGTGGCTTTGGTGGCCTTGCCCCCAGTATCTATTGGAGGAAGAGGGGTAGGCCTAGAGACAGGAGGAGTCTTTGATGGACCCAGAGGTAGGTGCAACATCATCTCAATTGGTTGGATAGGGTTAAACACATCTTGGGGCCTCATAGGTAGCGTAGGTGGCTCAAGGTACCACACAAGAACTCCTAGCGTGAAATCCTATAAATTGCGGGTTGCCAAGCCAGACTTACTCACGATCCTGGATGGTAGGAAAAGGAAAAGGATCATGTTGAGTGGGAATGAACTCCAATGTTTCCTTGGTAACTAAGGTTGAGGTTGTGACTGTGGTTGTGGCTGTGAATGGAGTTGCGAATGCAGATGGAGCTATGGCTGTGGATGGATTTATGGCTATGGTTGGTTTTGTGGTTGTAGATGGAGTTGTGGCTGTGGTTGGTGCTGCGGCTGCAGTTGGATTTTAGGTGCAATAGTGATGGATGAGAGCATGCACAAATATGCAGTCTCGCTTGGTGCCGGTGGGGGAGGTAAGAATGGGAAGGAAGCTATCATGGCTATCTTGGGGAACAACCCAAGACCTACAGCTAATAATGAAGGGGTGGTGGTGTTTTTGAAGGAAGCATCCACAATGGGGATGACATTGGCTGGTGTAGTCAGCCCCTGTGGATCATGGTAAGTTAGTTGATCCATTGTCACAATTTTTTCATCATGAGGGAACATCATAAGGTGGAATAGGGTGGACGCCACGTCTCTTATGGCATACATGTAGCTTCATCCCAAGAGTAGGTTATAGTCCAACTGAGCGTTGACCACCTCTATGTCAATTAGGACTATCTTCCCTGCTAAAGTGATGGGGACGTTCGGAAGGATGCCTTTGGACCTATTGGGGTGACCATTGTAAAAACGGAGTATAGTAGTGGATGGTTGAAGGGTAGAGGACCCTAGTTTCTGCCAGACAGATGTTGACATAACATAGGTGGATGCCCCTTTATCGATGATGCATCGATGGACACCAAATTCTGAATGGAAAACGAGATCTGGAAAGCAATGGTTGATAGAATCTGTGGTTCTCACGGGTTCGGTGTTGGTTCCGTAATGATTTCGTCTGGTCTTTAAATTAACCACTTCAGTTTTCAAGGCTAGTAGATGATGAACACCTGATTCTGTTATCGGAGGTGCAGTCGGGGTGATGGGATTGGGTTGTGGAGACAGCGCAGTTTCTACCAGTCCTTGGACTTGTAATGGATTTTGGAGCACCATAGGAGGAGGTCTTGGTGGTGCTAGGTTGGGTTGAGGTGGGGCTGTAGTATTGGTGGCATGCTGAACCTCATTCTTAATGGCCTGCTTAGCACGACCCATGAAGGGACATTCATGTGTATAGTTCCCATAGACCTTGCATAGTGTGCATAGTTGGTTTGTGCACAATGGAGCGTTGCGTCTTGGTGCGTTTGGTTGCTGAGGATTTTGGGCTGGCCAATTGTCCCCGACATTGTTGGGAGGATTTGGTTGTTGACTGCCTCCCTGCGGTTGATTGTTGCCTTGGTTTTGGGCTCGGTTATTTCTGGCTTTCCCTTCTTAGTTATTGGGGGCTAGTTCGTTGGGATGGTTTTTCTATGCAAACACCTGTCCCAAAGGTGTTGGCAGGGTTGGGGAGGGGGCTTAAGCGGCTTGCATATGTGGTGCATAGTAGACTTGCGGGGGTGGAGATGCCACAAGTGTGGGAATTTGTCCTACATATTGTTGTGTCGGCCAAGCTAATGCCTAGGCCTACTGCTACGGTGCAAGTTGTGCATAAGAAGTTGTAGCTCCAGACTGGGACATCATTCTTACATAGTCAAGAGTTTGGTTTGGGTAGGCAACACTAGGGGCGTTGCTTGGTTGTGGTTCCATCAGAGGTGGTGCCGGGTGATGATGTGGTTGATGGGAGACAAAGCCTATGATGCCTTCTACAGCATGGGATGCCCCTGACGCATCCCGGTAAGAGGTACCTACATGGGGAGCGTCTGGAATGATGGTGTAAAGGTATCCAGACTATGCATAAATGAGATCAAACTATTGGGCCTTCAATATGGCCTCTTCCTCTATTTGGGGACATTAAGAAGCGACGTCCTTGGCTATAGGTGGCAGCAAGTTTTAAAGAACCAGTCCAAGAATATCCTGTCATCAATCTTGATCTTGCACAGGCTGCGACGTTGCCTCCACTCGTGGATGTGGTCAGTGATGTGGGTTGTAGTGTTCTGGTGGCAAGATAGCAAGATTTCCACTCCTTCATCATATCTGATGGGGAGTTGGAAATATTGCAGGAACATAAAGGCCAAGGAGTTGAAATCTGGATACTTGGCTTGTGGTAGCTCAATGTACCACTTGGCTGCAGCACCTGTGAGGGTGTGTTGGAATAGCCTGAGTATGATCGAATCATCTATGATGTTGTTTAATGAGCACCATAGGTGAAACATCATTATATGATTTTGGGGGCACTCCCCTGCCTTCCCTTCAAACTTGGGGATGTCTGAGGGGATTTTGGTTAGCATGGGAGGCCAAAAGGTTTGATGACATATGTGGTCATTGGTTAAACTGGCCAATTCAGGTAGGTTGATTCGTTCCATGAAGGGGAGTTTTAACCCAAGGTTGATGTGTGATGGACCAGCAATGGTGGTGGGGTTTGCAGGAACATGATGCACCTACATGACTGGGGGTACTTGTGGCACAGTTATGGATGGGCCACTGCCCCCAGGTATGGTAAGTGGCACAGTATGAGTGGAAATGCCACTGCCCCCATGTATGATGGGAGGGGCAGTGTAGGTGGAAGAGCCACTGCCCCCAGTTATGCCAAGTGGGACAGTGTGAGTGGACGGGCCACTTCCCCCAGGAATGAAAGGTGGGATAGTTTGACTGGTAAGTATGGGTGGAGGTAGCTGACTTATGATAGTCTACATGATAGTGCTAGGACCTCCAACATGATTATTTGTGGTGGTGTGGGGTATGGACGTGGGTCCACTACCCATCACCAAGCCGGAAAATGGATCCGGGTTTGGACCAGCCATGGGGTTAGATGGTGCAGTGTGTAGATCTGGCTCAGATTTATATGATTCTGAATCTGAATCAGAAGCTATATGGCCTTCTGACGGTGTAGAGGGTCGTCGATAATGGTCTCAACATTGTTGGTTCAAGGACCTGAACTATGGTGGATTGCCTCTTAGGGGTGAGGAAGAGCGTGGGGGATCAATTTTGTCTGGTTGGTAGATCAGGTGGTGAGATATGGTAGTGACATTCTAGACCTTAGTTTCAATGGCTTCCTATTGGATTTCAGGTCGTCACTCAGCCACCAAGACTTCTAGGATACAACACTTGGATTTTTCCTCACAGGAGTGCTAGTCAATCGGTAGGGGTCATTTCCCATTTCGCTTGGAAATTCCTCTCAGCGGATAGCTACTTTGGGTTTCCCATGGTACTCCTCACAATGAGTTTCTAGGCTAAGCCCAAGTACTTCCCACGGTTAAGGCAGTCATGTACTTATGTACTCAAAGAATGCAAGTGTTTGAATTAGTGTAAATTAATAAATTTTATTGGCTAGCTCAATGTCATGAACTAAGTTTGGTTGTTTTATTTGGTATGGTTTGTGTGCATGTCCATTGTATTTCTGTTACACTTGGTGGCTGCTTGTATGGTTTATGAGTTTTCCACAGACATTGTTTGGTTTATTGCAGAACTTATAACATGGGTAAGTTGTTTATGAAAGCAGTAAATTGTGAACAAAAATTTAAAACATGTCAGACATGAATCTGAACTAAGGTAGACTTACTAGGTGACCACCTTACACTTGTATTTCCCTTTCATGAGGAAAGAGTGTTGGGATCTCAACACAATGGGACTAATCCCATCTGTAGATCCTCAGGTCACTCTTTGAGTGCAAGGTCGGTCAACAGGGAGGACGAGAACGCTGTGAGGCCCCCTTGGCCTACCACCCCCTCTACCTTCCAAGTCACCTATTTTTAGTGGTCTCGAAAAATTACAAATGAAGTGCCTATTACTATATGAGATGCACCCTTCGTCTTATCCTAGAATACCCCGAAGGGTGATGACTAGGTAGAGGAGGAAGGGCCAGGTAAGGTGTTAATTTCCAATTAAAAACTAAAACTTAACCTACAGCAATTTGTTCAACCTTTAAAAACAGATTCATTATACCATTAACCAGTTAATTTTATCAGTGATTTATACAGATTGTATGAAATGAACACAGATTGGTGGACAGAGGCGGTTGAGCCACACTGACAGTCCAGATAGCTTAAAAAATAGAATATGAGAGATGGGTTTCCTGTTTCAGGGCCAATGTGGTGAGGGGGTCGCTCAGAAATAGAAAACAGGAGCGATCTGGCTCCTGATAGGGAAGTCACACCTTTCGGGAAAACCTGACCGACCTGGTCACTTATTTCTTCTCGATAAGTGTAACATGGCTCGAAAAATGGAAAATTTGTTAACATGAGCAAGGAACAGCTGACAGTAACTTGTACTATGGCCGAACGGGATTGGTTTGGACTTAAGGAGGCTCAGCTGTGAACTAAAATGCATAAAAAGACAGATCTAAAATAGATTTAACAGAAAATGAACTAGGTTAACAGAGAAAAAATAAAAAAATGAAACTTGAAAAGAAAATATAGGGATCCCATGGGATTGACATGGTATGTTCGCCAAATCTATAGTAGGAATTTCTCCCTTGCTACAAGAAAGAACAACTCCCTTCTGTTTATAGGATGGAAGGGTAGGGTTCCCGTTGGTTGAAAGAAAACCTGCAAAACAAGGTTAGAGTTAAGGTATGAAATCCTGCAAGAAATGGTTAGAAAATGAAAAATGGTTGCAAGAAATCAAGGGAAAACCTGCAACAAAGAATTAGCAAAGAACCCTGCAAACAAAATAAGTTAAAAAAATACAATAAAAATGAAATAGAACACAAGTATACCTTCAGTCCTGGTGGAAATGGGCCACCATGTCCTAGCTGTGGAAGCACCTCTCTCTTTGGGATGGAAGCTTGGCTTGTGGATCAATGGAGAAGAGGGAGTGTGAATGGCTTGAGAGGCAAAGTGTCTCAAGGCACTCACACGGGTAGCATAACAATAGGGAGAGAAGGATTCTTTTGAGAGTGAACCCCACCCCTCTATTTATAGCTTTTTTCTAGATATTTAGGGTTTTAAGCCTCTAGATAGGGCTTTAGCCCCTTTTCAGGATTTAAGTCCCTTTCGCCCAATTCTTAGCTCCTTTGAGTGGTTTTATCCCCTATGAGAGCTATTTTGGCTCCTTTTAGAGTTTTTTAAGCCCTTTTTCATATTTTTGAGCGTTAGGAAGGGTGTGGGGGTCAAATGAGGGTCGTACGTAGATGTCTTTGGGTGGTGTAGGTCATGTAGAGCTCATTGGGGGGATTTTTTAGGTTAACAAGTCATATATGTATAATACATATAGTATGATATAAATAGAATACTATCTTGAGGCTATAGGCCCACTACAAGATCCTCATGCAAATGTTATGAGACATATCTAGACTTCATGCAAATGTTATGAGACATATCTAGACTTCATACAAATATTATGAGACATATTTGGACATGTGGGAGAACATGGAAGGAGGAAACATATATTATCCAACTTAAGCCACTTAAAAATACCTAAGGATGGAACTTATGCTTGCATTTTAGTGGACAAAGCAGGGATTTCACACTTCCAAGGCAACCTTGCAATGTTTTTGCAAAACAGGCATGCTTTTAGCAAAGATTGGAAAAACAGAAATATAGGAAGGTGTAAAACAATAAAAAAACACCATATCCAACTGAGATCACTCAAAAATACCAAACAATGAGGGCTAGGCATGCATTTTACAGACCTAGTCAAATAAAGCTCAAAATAGAAAAAATGCAATTTTCAAAACTTTACTGTACACAAAATCAACATATTTCAAAAATTGTGAAGGAGGTTTTTGTCCATAGTATATATAGCTCTAGGTATATGCATTAGGTTTTGAAAATCACCTCTATAAACATTATGGTGGACATTTTTCTAAGCCCATTTTTACAGATTTACACTCTGCTTTTACAAATGTGAATTTAGACATTCTTTTCAATTATGACCATGCTACTTATAAATTACGATAAGTCATACATGTATAATGCATATAGTATGATATAAATAGAATACTATCTTGAGGTTGTGGGTCTGCTACAAGATACTCATGAAAATGTTATGAGACATATCTGGTCTTCATGCAAATATCATGAGACATATTTGGACATGTGTAAGAACATCAGAAGAAGAAAAATATATTCTCCAACTTAAGCCACTTAAAAGTACCTAAGGATGGAACTTATGATTGCATTTTAGTGGACTAAGTGGACATTTCACATTTACAAGGAAACCTTGCAATGTTTTTGCACAACGGTCATGTTTTTAGCGAAGATTAGAAAAATAGAAGTACAAGAAGGTGTAAAACAATAAAAAATATGACATCTAACTGAGATCACTCAAAAATACTAAACAATGAGGGTTAGGCGTGCATTTTACAGACCTAGTCAAATAAAGTTCAAAACAGAAAAAATTGCAGTTTTCAAAACTTTATTGTACACAAAATAAACATATTTCAAAAATTATGAAGGTGGTTTTTATCCATATTATGTATAGCTCCACTTATATGGAATTAGGTTTTAAAAATTACCTCTAAAAACATTATGGCAGGCATTTTTCTAAGCCCATTTTTACAGATTTACACTCTGTTTTTACAAAACAAAATTACAAATTTAGACATTTTTTCCAATTATGACAATGCTACTTATAAAATATAATAATTCATACATCTATAATACTTATAGTATGATATAAGTAGGATACTATCCTGGTTTTGTGGGCCCAGGCTATGGTGTGCATTTTTGTAATCCTAGTTTTACATATTTACACTCTATTTCTTACATAACAACTCAGTATTTTACTGATTAATTTTGAATTTGACCAAGATACTTACAAATTATGAATATGTACATATTTAATGCATAACGTATGATACTCTTTACTATAATAAAGTCATAATATATGAATGGTCAAATTTGTTGACTTGTTTTAATTCCAAAAATCTCCTTCTCTGCAAAAATGACACTGCAAACACTTTTGGAACCCAAATTGAAAACCTATATGTATAGTAAGGTGGAAAATAGTAAACCACACCATTTCCAACTTAAATCACTAAAAAATAATCAATAGTGACGGTTAGGTGGGCATTTTTATGAACATGGTAAGACTTGGTTCCAAACATAAAATTTGTTATTTTGTCAAATTGACTACGGGAAAATGAAATATAATTTTAGGAAACTGAAAGAGGTTTTTTTCAAACATATATCTGTCTTCAATCCCATGGTATTAATTTAAATTAATAACATATGTATGGACTATGGCATGCATTTTGTTAATCCCGTTTTGTAGATTAACACTGGTTTTACATAACAAATCAGGATTTTAGTGATTAATTTCAATTTCATCAAAATACTTACAAATTATGAATAAGTATATGTTTAATGCCTATACTATGATACTCTTTATTATGATAAATTCATGGTATCTTCATGGTCAAATTTGTTGATATAATAATTTTAAGACTAAAAATCCCATGCTCTGTAAAAATGAATACATCAAGCACTTTTTTAACCAAAAAAAAAAAAATTGTAGAACATGGAAATATTTATAAATTCATGAAGATGATGTACAAAATACAGTGTCAAAAACCAAGTGAAAGAAAAATTAAAAAACAATGTCAAAAACCAAGTGAAAGACAAATTGAAAGACAAATTAAACAACAATGTGAAAAACCAAGTGAAAGACAAATTGAACAGTAATGAAAAAAAAACAACCTTCGAGGCTACGATAGACTGTAGAAACGACTTAACATCTTTCCCAAAATAGATAACAGATTCATTACTGGATAAATGTGCACATATTAATCTTAGAAGCTATCACATTAACAGACTGTAACATTAACATCAAAGCTATATGAGCAACTAATAAAGAAAATCCATATCACAATGCAATATCAGCCAAGTGCATTCTAAATAATTTTTTAGAGCACATTCATTACAATATTATTCTATATGCTACTGTCCGGATTCTTTCCATTTTTTACCATCAACAGAAGTGACAGGGAAGTGCAATTTACTATTACTTGAGATAAGGATGGGACTGGATGAGGTACAATGCAGGAGTACCTGAGTCAGAATAATATGATTTTGTGTGGATGAGTCAAGGTTGGTAGACTTCATGCCAAATGATCCTCATCAGTTAATGCTGCTTCTTATGCCAATTTAAAATTCTGAAGGTATCGACAAGATGTTTTTACATAATCAGAATTATGTTATATGTTTTCCTGGTTATGTTGCAGGGTACCAGGTAGTCCAAAACACCAAGCTATCCAAAGCAAAACACATTGTTACAAAAATCACTCATTCAAATTCATGAGAAATGAAATTTTTTGAAACTACCCTCCATACTCAATCGATCGTGGATGCTCAATTGATTTCATTCCACCATGTAGATCTAAAGTTAGCTCATATCATAACTGCGCCATCGATTTCTGGCAAGTCTTACACTTCCAAGACTGTTACTAATGGTGCTAATTTAATGCAATTTCGAATCTCCATATGCTTAACCTACGTTAAACTCACCGTGGGTTGGAAATTTCGGTTGGGTGACTATGCTTGCTTTAAGAAAATGACCAGTTAACTTATATTTTTGATCGGAAATTGTCTCGATTTCCTTTTCTCAGGCTCAAATATTTTCGGTGAGTAGACTCATTTAACTACTTTACGATAAAAAAATAATTTTTTCAATAGGATGTGACCAATTCTAGCCAATAAAAAAAGCATATTTGATATTCCTTGATTAACATTCTTAATGATTTAGGATACACGCTAGTGTATGATAGTTTGTTAGGTGACTTCTCCTAAATGGCGAATGTCATCCCTTGATGCCTTCACAAAGTCTCTAATATAGGAACAAGACAACTTGATACAGATGGGAGCCCTTAGAGCCTCTCCAAATCAAGCTCTCTAGGATGGCGAGAAAAATATGGTGTAAGAAACGAGGAAGTGGAAAGGTAAAGAAAAAGGGAACATCTAGTTAGAATGTAAGGAAGAGTTTGATCCAGCAGATGAACCCTGGGGCTCTAAGAAGGACAAACATCAGAGGTTTGACAAGGGAAAGTGATCCTATTGTAAGAAAGAAAACCATATAGAGAAAGGTTGCGTGAAAAAGACCATAGATCAGATGTCAATACTCCTTAAACAACACAATATTTCCCTCCTTAAAGGTGCAAGGAAGGTTGACTCTAGAGACAAAACTAAAGATCATGAGAGATGCCATCACTGAAGGATGGATTTTCAAAATATCATACCTTCCTCATTGATTCAAGAGACTCCAATCATATGGTTTCATCCAAAGAATCATTGTGAGAATTTGATTCTCAGTGAGATCTAGGAGCTAGAGCAATATTCACACTCAAAGTGTTTGACAAAATGTTCAAGACAACAACAAAAGAGATAGAAAATAACTGGAATAACACATATGAATGGTGTTAATAATTGATCATATTATTACTGTACATCTTGTATATGCTATGGTACATACTTATAATACATTGGGAAATATTCATGAGGCTCAGGAAGCCATTTGGGAGTGTACATGTGTCATGGTAATATTTGTCATCAATCCCCCCTAGGTGGGCCAATGGAGCTCCAACTCAATATAAACAATCACAAACCAAGGTGTGAACATTGATGAAGTGTGTTTGGGAATTAATGAGTCCAAGGCATGCGTGGGTGAGAATATAGAGGTGAGTGGGAGGCTCAATGTGGTAATAAATGCTCATATGAGAGCCAAAATGGACAAAATACACCACTAGCACCCTTAGTCAACCCAAAATTCACAAAAAGAGGAATGGGAGCGCTCCTGTCATTAATGAGGGTGCACATGTGCTGTTTTAATGAGATGGAGTGTTGTTGTATATGTGAACAAGACACAATAACTAGATATCTTGTTGAATCAACTTCCCTAAGTGTAAACCATAGGATATCACTGCATTAAAGAAAATGAAATTAACATAAGGTAAGAACTATGGTACTAAGGATGTATTATTGCTTCAACAATCTGACTACTCCTTGGGATTATTAAGGATGTATGCACCCTAAGATTCTGACTACTCCTAATTGACAAATGTCATCCCTTGATGCCTTCAGAAAGTATCTAATATAGGAACAAGACATGATGATACAGATGGGAACCATTAGAGTCTCTCCAAATCAAGCTCTCTTGGATTGTGGGACAAATAAGGTGTAAACAATAAGGAAGAAAAAAGGTAAATAAAAAAAGGGAACATTGAATTAGAATGTAAGGAAGAGTTTGATCCAACAGATGAAGCCTCGGGGTCTAAGAAGGGCAAACATCAGAGGTTTGACAAGGGAAAGTGATCCCACTATAAGAAAGGAAACCATACAGAGAAATTTTGCATGAAGAATACCATAGGTAAGATGTCAATAGTCCTTAAACAACAAAATATTTCCCTCCTTAAAGGTGCAAGGAAGGATGGTTTACTCTGGAGACAGAACTGAAGATCATGAGAGATGCTTTGCATTGAAGGATGAATTTTCAAAATATCATGCCTTCCTCATTTATTCAAGAGCCTCCAATCACATTTTTTCATCCAAAGAATCATTCTCTTCATTAACTATTATGGATGTTCCAAGTATTCATATGGAGAGGACACTCAAATCTAAGCTAAGTGGAAGGGTACAATAAAATTAGAGCACAGAGTCTTCAAGAATGTCCTATGTGTTCCCTCCTTAGCATCAAATTTGTTGTTTGTATGTCAAATGACTCATACAGGATCACCAAAGTGAGTTATATTTAATTATGGTTCAGTGGAAATCACAAATATTTCTACTAGGAAGATGACATCAAAAGGTGTTGCAAGCCATACCTTCAATGCATATGAATTCTGACACTTTTTGCCATACTCACATCCAGTGAAATCTTAGATTCCATTTAAAATGGAAGGTGAATTCATTATCCCTATACCTTTTGCATATGATGATGTTTCCATTAATGTTTCAAAATCAGAATCTAAAGCAAAGGACCAAGTTGAATCAATTTTTGGAATTTAAGTTGAAGTTCAATGAGATCTAGATCCATTCCCTACTCCCAATCCTAAGCCTAAATGGGCTCAAAAGGTCATTGATGATATTGGGAAATGATTGGAGAGTCATTTGACATGAGAAGAACAATATCTAAGTTTCAAAACGAGATCCTTGCATTATGTCAAGAATAACAAATTCTCCCAGACATGTGCTACAAACTCTAGAGAGATGCTTCATGATGGTAAGGTCTGATCAATAGTTTTGCTAACTGAACAATAATGAGACATTGGATCATGTCAATAAAATTGAGAATTGGAAGGAAAAATATACATGGAAAATTATAGGGGGTAAATATCATTCTCTCTTGACATGAAATCAAAGGAATTCATTGTATGGTCTCAAGAAAGGCCTCAGGGCATGGCATCCCAAGTTCAATTAGTTCATACAGTCAAAGAGGTTTGAAAGATGAAAGATTGGCCGCAAAAGAAACAACACTTCTTCTCCTATATGTCATCACATTGGAAGAAGGTGGATAGGTTCACATGAATAGTACCAAGAAAGTAGTGCACACAAGGATAATTGCATTGCATTACTGCTCCACAGAGATGCAGAGTTCAAAAACATTTCACAAGTTTTTTTTACTCGGGAATAATTTTTCTCTTGGTGTAAATTCTTGATTCAGTTATTGTTCATGGTAATCCTGCTTATTTTGAGTGGGAGGGGTCCCATGAGGTTTTCCCCATTTCCTCTATTTGTTAAACAATTACTTTTTTCATTTAGATTGTATGGGTGACCTTTGGTCTTAGTTTCTAGGGAACAAGTTGTCCAAGTAAGGATTAAGTGTGTAGTTGGGTTTTCACCCTGGCTATGTGCAAATACACCTCCATTCCGTCAAAGGTACAGAAGGGTATATTTCAAATGGAAAAAAGAGCTACAATTAAAAAATAACATTAGTAACAATAAACAAATAACGATGGCTATGATAAAACTTAAAATAAAATCAAGAAAATTATACCATTTGTTTGAAAATGGGTCACTCTGCCCTGATCTTTGGATATGGGCTGCCTCTCCACAGCCTAGATGGTATGAAGGATACCTCAACGTATGGGATGGGGAATGGCATGGCTATCAAATGATTGTTGGATGGTGTGAGTATTTTTAGAAGAGTGGGTTCTCAACATACTCACTGATTTGAATAATGAAAAAGGGGCATTAGAATCTTGTTGATGGGGACCTCCACCCTATTTTTATAATGATTTTGTTTTGGCCATATCTCTCTTTTAGGGTTTTAAACCCTATCTAGGTTTTTTAGCCCCTTTTCTATGTTTAATCTCTTTTTTGGGTCTTTTATCCCTTTTATGGGTCTTTAGGCATTTTTTTTTGTTTTTAACCTTTTTGAGAGAGAATAAGGGTAAACCATAGGTGTTGAGGTGAAAAATGAGGGAAAATGATAGGGAAATGATGTCTGTATATAGTTAAGGCTATGTAGAGCTAGTTGAGCAATTTTTTTCGTTAACATATTGACCCCTGATGTGTGAGGGCAAGAGCTCATCGTATGGCCGACATACATTATAAGATCACGGGGATAGTGGAGAGACCTGGGAAGAAGTGACGCTTCCTCGATCGAGACACGATGGATTTTGGTTTTTGTATTAATATTGGTTCCCAACAATGGGTGACATACAAAGAATATGTGACATGTATATGTACAAGGTAGGCATACCCGTGCTTGTAATAATGACAAAATAATAAATAATGGGATTAAGGCTCAAAAATATGGGATCCGATCAATACATATACAACTGATGTTATATAATGGTGGCCATGATGAGAGGTTGAATACAATGCTGATATGAAGAACGGATACATATGAACCATGGCGTTCTAATGGAATTCAATATCTTCACAATTGATGCTCTGCTAGATCTGGAAGTTTACATAATTGTAGGGACTCACCGACGAAGAGTCAAAGTCTCCATGGTACAATATGCTGCATCAATCATGAAGCTATATAGAATCATGGCTCTGGGGCCTTTTCAACACGGTTTCCAATGCAACCCAACAATCATAAGGGACATGATCATGTTTGGGTCCCTGGATAGACTCACCAATATGTTAGAGTTAGGTGACAACCAAGGTCTTCAACCAAATACTTGCATGGAACAATACCCTATACGAATATCAACGATGCGATGATGTAGTTGAAGTCAAGTACATGAGAAACAACCATCCTGAGAGGCACTAAGGGCTCCTCTCAAACGGTCCAAGGAACTCATCAATAAGGTTAATGAAACCAAGATACAGGGACCTCTGGAATAGATGAGCTGATGTTGACAAAGGGAGACCTGCCACTAACCAAGCCAATAAACTTTCCTTGACGAGAAGCACAAAGGGGGTAACCAAAGCTATGGGAAAATATGGGGACTGGAACACTAAATGGGGGAAAAAGGGCAAGGGGAGAACGAGGGAATCAAACTTCCTTTGTTCAGAGTATGGTAGTAGGGATGACTAGACAGAAAATGAAATGGACTCATGGGAGAGGGATCATAGATGTTGTAATGGGATTATAACTGCAAATGGAAAACACTAAGGGAGGTAACTTGGACTATTAATATCCAGGGGATCCAAGGAAGACTCATTGCATAATACTCTGAACAAAGACGATCCAATGGGGGAATGCTGCTGAACTATAATACATGGCGTGGCACCTAAAGGAACCATTATGTCATGATCTCATGGATTTTTAGCAAGCTCGAGAAAGTAAATTCTCAATGGTTTTTTCAATTTTAGAGAGTCTGAAAATAGGAAGAAGACTCCAGTGTGGTCTCTTTTTCGTTGATAGTCTCCTGTGTCTGAAAAAGAATTAAAGTGTACATAGGATATCTTACCCACCCTTTTTGGGGGATAGGAGACTTCTTTACCATTGGTAGTCCAAGAAGGACTAAAAAGGTTAAACTTACACTGACTGGACATTCATTCGAATACTTTTATGAGCATGAATGAAACCAAGTTTGCTCAGCAATATTTTCTTGATGAGAAGGCTAGAAAAGACTTAAAGACAGCCCTTGATGATATTTTTGTAAAGTCAGTCCCAACGTCCGAGAAAGCATAAAAGGATGCAAAGGGAAACGCTCATGGCTTGAGTGTGCCAAGGTGGTCATTTTCTTATGGTAGTCTACATAATCTGCAAAATGAGATAAACAAGGCTATGTAGACATCCTTTAAAATACTTTAACGAGCATGAAAGGAGGTAAGCATGCTCGATGATATTTTCATTCATTTAGGAGTTAGAAAAGAGCTTAACATAAACTCCATGATAGATACTCGTGTGGTGGTACATAAATCAAAGTGGCTTTCGGTAATTTTCCTGAAAATTCATTATGGAATTGTGAGGCAAGGGTCTCGTCAAAAGATAGAGGATGGAAAGTTGAATCTGATGGTGCAAACCGTGTCCCAAATGGACTCTAGATGACTTTGAATAGCATCTAGAGATGTTGACCCTGGTGCAGTGGTGTATGGGGAAAAACTAGACCGAATGGAGGCATATGGATATGGAGCTATCTCAATGTATGATGTGTGATTCGCGTGGTGATATGCAAATCAATGTGACTCTAGGGAATGGCCCGAAGAATAAGTAGGGAGAGAGGTAGTCTAGAAGGTTGTTTCTCGACCCGGGAGCTTTGTGCATGATGGTGGTAGCTTCCTACCCTTGTAGAGGATGATCCATACGTGGGCATGGAATACCAGGGAGATAAATGTTATACCAAGATCCTATCACCATCATGTGATAAGACTCTTATCATACCTACTTGCCCTGAATCCCAACACTTGGAGTGGAAACTCATACCATTTTGTCAATATTTCACAAAAATGCTCAGCATCGAGATTTCCCCTTTGTCCATGAGTAGTACCTTGCTCACACCACCTATCCCTTGTTATCCACAAGCGGTGCCACCGCTTATGGCCCTTAGTCCATAAGCGTTTCTTACCTGAACTGATTTGTCATTGAAGAAGAAAAACGGTACCCTGGGTAAAATGGGAAAAAGAGAAGTTTCTCGAGGCTTCTAGATGGTGAGCCTCGTGTCCTCCCTTGTCCCTATCATTGTGGGTTAGTTGAGTTTGAGATCCCCCATCCTAGATATTAGAGGCCACCTCATCCACAAATATCTCAACCATCCCTATCCATTAATCCTTATAAATACAAGCTCATGTCCATGGTTGAGAGGAGAACTCTTAAGGTATTGTTATGCTATTGGATTGATCACTTGGACCAAGCCATTGGAGAGCACAGAGAGCAAGTTGGAGCTTATGGAGATGAGAGTGTTTGGTTTCATGGATATGCATGTCATCACTAAGGCTTAATTGGTTGTAAACTTCTTTATTTTATCTTAATGCAAAACTTATTTCCGTCACACATTATTGTTGTTGTTTGATTTCACATGTATGTTGTTAGATTCCTTAGTCACTAACATGGATCAGTAGATTATATTCTAGCAGCTTTGATGTGTTTGTGTGTTGAATCTAATTGCAGGTACATAGGGTTACTGTCAAAGCATCACATTCCAGGTATCTACAATGTCCAGGGAAGGTCTTCAACCATTGTCGTTCATTTTTTCTGGATCTGAACCATTTAGACTAGTGGAACACTTTACTATCCGCGAAAGGTGAAATATTCCAGCTAACAAATCTGGCGACTCTGTTGGGGAATAGATATATGTATCAATTGTTCTGATCTTCCTCAGCTCTTCAACTCTTGTCCGAATCTAGGCTCCTTCTCCAACTCTCTTCAGTGAGATCTGTTATCTGAGTTAGTGAATTTGGGTTTGAAACTTCCAAATCTGTTTAGATCTGAATCATTTCAACCTTTTATTCTCTGTTTTTGTACTCAATCTATCAGCCTTTACCCTGATTCAGTATTTTTTCTGACTTGATCTATAGTTCTCTTTGTGTTTTGGATTTTTACAGGGAACTGCACCTATGCAGTGTACGAGAAGCGGTGCCACCTCCTGAACAAAGTGGGAAGCCCACGGTGCCACCACCTGTATACTGTTGGTGAGAAGCGGTTTTGGGACAGAATCACTCTGTCAACACCAGAGAAGCACGGTGCCAAGGAGGCATCATTTCAAGACCTTCTTATCCTCATTTTTGTAAAAAATTGAGTTTTTTTTCTTTTAGTTCTGCACTGTCAGGTTTGTGTGATAGAATATGATGCTTGTGGCTTGAAATTTTATGGTTTAAAATTGGTTTGATTGGGAAATTCAAAATCTAGATTAGGTTTTTTTATTGTTCATTCACTTCTGTGTCTGTTGGTTGTGTTTACGAAAGGATTTCTTGTTTTTGAAAATATTAGGGTGTTAGTAAGATCTCTTTTCATTTATGTTATATAGAATAAAAGAAGAACATTTGATTAGCATCTTAGTTTCATTTCTTGTTTGCATAGAGAACTTCTTTTTCCTTCCTTTAAATTTTTTTTTTTTTGACTAAGACTAGGTTATCATCATTGAGCGTTGGACATTGGATCTCTAATTGCATTTACAAGCTTTCAGGATCTTCATGTTCTCTCGTCTCTTATGCATTTAGAACTATCTCAATCAAATTAAAAAATATGGTAGTTTTAAGTTAGATTTGCCTATGTTTTAACAGAAAATTGAAAAAATAGAGTGCATTTGCATGTAGTGTGCTTCTTGTTTTTCTTTTAGGAAAATATATTCTTCCCCTTCTTATTGATTTCAGAAAAGAGAAATCAGTTTGGAAAGTACTGACTGTCTTTGATTTTGTGTTCAAGACTGTTGTTTGGAAGTGTTTTTGGTTTTGAAACAAAAGAAAATACTCTCTTTCCCTCCCGTAAGTAGGCATACTGAACAGTAAAGTGAAATATTTTGCATAAGCATACTGCATGGTTTTACTTTTCTGTCAAAACATCATGCATTCACCTAACCATCCACTTTAAAATCAATGGTAGTTATAGGTTAAAATTTAAATAGCAATTGGAGTGATAGGTTAGAGACGTGTTCAGGCGTCGTTAAGCATAGGAGCTGTCATTATTTGTTCACATTACATTCCAGGACTCAGACGTTTCTTCCACATACAGTCGGTATATCGAACGGCCTTTCACATACCCTTGAGGTATATAGAAAGGTACTTCACATACTCGATTGTATATCGGAAGACCCCTTGTGTACGATTATGAATTAGAAAACACTACTACCGATTCGAGCTCCCACGTACCTTGAGTATATCAGGAGACCCCACTAGGATACCCTATCCATCTGAGAAAAGCCCTTTAGCCATATTGCTTGGATCCACACATTGAAAAAAACATTCGGGGATATTAATACCCATCTACCCTCGATGTATATCGCGAGTGGCACCTTCTTGACAATCCTGGTGAGAGACCTGACTTTTTGAACTCCTCCTATGATTTTAAGTGTGCTTGATTTGACCTATAGCTAGGTTAGATAGGAACTATACAAACTGGCTGAGTTAAGACAGTCCAGAAGAGTATGGAGCTTGCCACTCGATTTTATTCCTGGTTCAGGAGAAAATCCAATGGAAGCTATCGACCAAGGAGCTGCTACCACCTACCAAGTGGGAGATAATGTGGTTACAGAAAGTGGATGACCATATTCTTCACACTCACCTCCCTTGGTACAACAGCCTTCTTAGGGAAATTCCTCATTCCATTCTCCCATGGAAGGTCATGTTGATGATATTACTCGTCTGGATTTTGGTCCCAATGCTTCATTTTGGGATACCCTTGTAGGACATACCTCTAATATAGAACCATCTATAGGTCATGTCCCTCCCACCCATACTAATGTTGTTAATCCCCCATCTAGTTCAGGTCAGCCCTTAGGGGCACAACCTATAACCATTCAATCTTCTGGAGGTTATGGATATCACATACCTGTAGGTAATATTAATCATCCACCCAATCCTATAGGGATGCCTTATGCTGGAATTCCATACTCTAGTAACACTTTTACGCCATGGGGGCAACCTAACTGGTCTTACATGCCACCTATGGGGGGGATACTTATACATACTGCGGGAGGTGACAGAGGACTTCCTTATGGAGGTCCTCCCCCTGGGGGTCCTAATTATTATTCTTGCACATTGATCTAGGAACAAATAATCAATCTCATCAAAGAATAATAAACAAATAACTCATGAAATGGTGTTTATCGGAACCAGAATTGGTTTCCTCTCTGTATATTTAATAAACAATGAATGGTTACAATAACAATGTCAAGCAATAGCTTGAATCCATGAGAAATTTGAATACCTAAGGAGGCAATTCAAAATCATGAGTGAGTATGGCTTAACTGACTATCAGCCATTCAATCACACTCAGTTAGCCACTTGACCAAAACCCTAATTGACTCACCAAACCCTAAATAAATTTGAAGTGTAATAAATGATTGAATCTCAACTGAAGGATATCAAACACATGTCATAGCAAGCCAACCATCAAGTGCTAGTGCTCCATGACTTCAATGAACCCCGATGAGGTTAACTGAAGCTGAACTGATCATCAGAAGTTGGTGGAGGCGCCCTTGTTGACTCCAAATCATTAAATAATATTAAATAATCATTAAATCATATATTTAATGAGAGGAGGTGCCTTAATTGACTGGTTGAATTGATTGTAACCACCAGTTAACAATTACACGCATTAATATCACTTAGATCACCCCCGGAGTGCTCCAGTTAGACTCCTTGACTATAGGAGAAGGATAAGTTAGCCTCCTTAACTGTAGGTAGGCATGGGTGTGACTGCATGATGGCAATTAATGCTCCAATGATGTCAATTAATGTCAATTATACTTAGGATAGTGGTTTAACTAGGCCAATTTGACCAAAAAGAGTGTGTATGATGGTAAATGTGTCCAACACCCCCCCTTAAGCTATACTTAGGAAGAGTTAGAAAAAATAGATGCATAAAAATGATAGGGCCCCAGAAACAAAGGCCATAGGTCACCTTGTACAATAAAGTAACTGCTTAATATAACCATAGAAATGAGGAAAACCTCATGGGAAAAATACCCCCCCCTCAAACTAAGCAGTAAATCAAGAATTATTTCTTCTATGCAGCAGCATCCTGAGATTGTGCATGTGAACCTATGAATACAAAATAAATAAATATGTCTGGAGGAATCATCCACTTTGGAAGAAGAACAATGCACTCAACTGAATCGAAAATATAAACAACTACACGATGAAAACGGGACCCATGTAGAGCAACTGAAATCATCTGAAGAAAGAGCAAAGGTTCTTGAGGATTTGAACCATGTGTGGAACACTCAAGAAAATGATATGTTGCAGCCTTGAAAAGAAAACCATGATTGGTAAAATCATCCCCAATTTTTAGGAGCAAGTGTCCAAGCAGATGTAGAATGTCTTCCTCTTTACTAGTTTTGTCAGGAGATGAGCATGTGACCAAAGGTAGAGAAGCCATGGGACTCTGGAGAGAGAATGCTTGAGATTAATAATATAATATAGCTTCAGAAATATCTAATTATTCAAAAAATAAAATATCAGCAACCTCATAAGAGGAAACTAACACCAAATCCCCAGCAGCAAAATTGAAGAAGAACTGCGGTACTTGATTTTTCACACTAGAGTTGGTGAGAGCGGCTACAAGCATGACTGAAAGATCTTGGATTTTAAATTATGAAAAAAATAATATCATATCAGAAATTAATTCAGATATAAATAAGTTCACAACAGATCCAAAACTGTGAAATGGAATCAAATCCCCAGCAGCAGTTTTGTAGGAGACTTGCGGGACTTGTTTCTTCACACCGTTGACGAGAACAGCTACAAGCAGTAGTGAAGGTTTATGAACCTGAAATTGTGAACCAAGAAATATCAGATAATATCCAAATAATATCATATCATATCCAAGAAGGTTCATATCATATCCAAAATTATGGTCAACCGAGACAGTGGATGCACAGTTGTCTTTTTCTTCAAAATTCTGAATTTTGGTGCATGCAATCCTGCAGGATTTTGTTGGAAGATATAGATCATGGGGAATGAATGTGTCACTCTTATAATCTGATATTTATTCCAAAATATCCAACTTTTTACATATTTTCACACCAGCAGCAACATTAGAGGGAGAAAAATCAAATTTCTCTTCACTTTCGGAAGCAATTACTAGTAAATTTTGCACAGAATTCAAAGGAAAATCACCGGTGAATGTTTGCATGGAAGTGTAGAAGTATTTTTATTCAATATCAGAGATTTGAATGTCTTCTTATATTTTAGAAATATGAGGAGATGAGATATCAGAGATCTCATGAACTTCTGAAGCATCAGAAGAAGGAGTCACTGCATGGAGACTTTCTTCAATTCGAATTGAATGTGTAGAAGATTCGGCTTCATCTTCATCTTAAACAAATTCATCAGAGAGAGTAGAGGCTGATAAATTTAAGTAAAGAACTCTTGTGGTGCTGGATGTGATCTCCAAATTTCTATTATGATCCTCATTGTGCTTGCCAAAGGTTCTGTCCAGTTTTGTCCAGACTTCCTTTGGGTATTTAGCAGAACCAATAAGGTAGAGCAAGCTAGGAGAAAGGGCCAGACATATTGCTCCAAAATCTCTATCACTGTCACTCTTGTGGTGCTGGATGTGATCTCAAAATTTCTATTATGATCCTCATTGTGCTTGCCAAAGGTTCTGTCCAGTTTTGTCCAGACTTCCTTTGGGTATTTAGCAGAACCAATAAGGTAGAGCAAGCTAGGA
>LPNX010807906.1:132325-197488 GCA_001517045.1 Pseudotsuga menziesii
CTATCACCGTCATTTAGCTAGTCATTCTCATTCTCATAAGAATATTTTCCAAGTCCAATAGACACCTCATAGAGACCTCATCTCTTTAGAGATGCAATCATCTTCAACTTCCATTCCGAATAGCTTGTGAATGGGGTGAGAAGAGGGATTGATGAGTCCATTTGAAGTTGTACCTATTAAAAACTGCAAATCAAAACAAAAGGGGCACTGTAAGGTCGGACATCCTGCACATTTTAGGATTTCATCACACCCAGCATAGTTAATCAAGCAATCTTGATCAACATGTTCTTTGCTTGGGGTATTAAGCGGTAAGCCTTGGCTTCTGGTGCAGTGCTATATTTTTTAGCTATTGCTCAAATTTCATGGACAAATATGTCAAAAAGCTTGTTTTTGAGAGATATATCTTCGTCTCACTGTATGCTATGATACCATATTATTATTGCACATTGATAGAGGAACAAATAATCAACCTCATTAAAGAATAATCAATAAATAACTCATGAAATGGTGTTTATCGGAACTGGAATTGGTTTCCTCTTTGTATATTTAACAAACAATGAATGGTTACAATAACAATGTCAAGCAATAGCTTGAATCCATGAGAAATTTGAATACCTAAGGAGGCAATTTGAAATCATGAGTGAGTCTGGCTTAACTGCCTGTCAGCCATTCAATCACACTCAG
Source organism: Pseudotsuga menziesii (assembly GCA_001517045.1). Taxonomy (NCBI): domain Eukaryota; kingdom Viridiplantae; phylum Streptophyta; class Pinopsida; order Pinales; family Pinaceae; genus Pseudotsuga; species Pseudotsuga menziesii. The sequence continues at coordinate 133,010 of LPNX010807906.1, forward strand.
TTAACCACATGACCAAAACCCTAATTGACTCACCAAACCCTAACTGAAGTCAGAGTGCAATAAATGACTAAATCTCAACTGAAGGAGATCAAACACATGTCATACCAATCCAACCATCAAGTGCTAGTGCTCCATGACTTCAATAAAACCTGATGAGGTTAACTGAAGCTGAACTGATCATCAGAAGTTGGTGGAGGTGCCCCTATTGACTCCAGATCATTAAATAATATATTTAATGAGAGGAGGTGCCTTAGCTGACTGGTTGAATTGATTGTAACCACCAGTTAGCAATTAGGTGCATTGATATCACTTGAATCACCCCCAGAGTGCTCCAGTTAGCCTCCTTAACTATAGGAGAAGGCTAAGTTAGCCTCCTTGACTGTAGATAGGCGTGTGTGTGACTGGATGATGGTAATTAATGCTCCACTTGGGTCAATTAATGTCAATTATACTTAATATAGTGGTTTAACTAGGCCAATTTGACCAAAAAGAGTGTGTATGATGGTAAATGTCTCCAACACTAATGGTCCTGGAGGATTCGATAACTTTCCTCCTTATGATCTCGATGGTCCTAGTGGTCCTAGGGTTCCTGGTGGCTTTCCTCCTGGTGGTCTTGGTGGTCCTATTGGTCCTAGTGGTCTTGGTGGTCTTGGTGTTCCTGGTGGCCCTGTTGGTCCTCCTCTTAGAAGCCCTAGTGGTCCTAGCGGTCCTAATCCCAGAAATCAACCCCTTGCGGGTGGATTTTTCGGCAGTTCTTCGTCACAACAACCTGTCTTTCAGTCCACTTATGGTCCTACTGGTACTTATATGCCATATCAATATTACCAATATGTGCAACCCAACTGGTATTTTCCTTTCCTAGCAACTTTGGACTTACCTGACTTGTCCAATTTGATTAATGACCCCATTCGACACAATCCCTTGTGGCCTCCCATTCTGGTAAAGTTACCATCGGATATCCCAAAGTTCAATGGGAAGCAAGGAGAAGATCTGAAGAACCATGTTATGACATTCCATTTTTGGTGTTCCTCAAATTCCCTCCTGGATGAATCCATTCGGCTATGACTCTTTCAGTGAAATTTGACTAGTACAGCCACTAAGTGGTACATTGAAATCCCACAACATTCGTTTGTGGATTTTGGCTCGTTGGTAATCGTGTTTCTTACACACTTTTAGCTCCCTATTCATTATGAAACGGGTACTGATATTTTAACTTCTCTGTGACAGAACACCTCCACCCACATATCCAATCATATTCATGAGTGGAGAAGGCGGAGAAGGCTTATTAAGGCCCCTATTCTGGATTAGTTATTAGCTGATTGGTTTACCAAATCCTTGTTGCCTCCTATTTCCCGAGATGTGGCTATGGGAAATGTTGTTATTGAAGAGAAGGCTATTAGTCAAGCCCATGATCTAGAATTGGTCTATTCCCAGTCTGGAACTCTTTATGACTTAATTCCTCAAGCTCCTTACCCAAGCACCAACCCCGCCAAGCCACCAACAGAAGTACCTGTTGATGGAATTTTTGGTTCAATCCAGTTCCCGTCAGTAGCGAAACCTTCCAAGTAACCCCAAACTACCACCCCTACTCCTTCGACTCCTAAGGTTGCCACTGAGGTCAACTCTATTCAAAGTACTCGAACCTCAGGTAATAATAAAAAGAAAGGTAAAAATAGAAATAAAAAACCTGGAAACCAATAGGAGACTCCAAGACCAACCAACAGTGATAACGATAAAGGAAAAAGAAAGGAAAAATATCCCTATCTGCTGTGTGATGGTGACCATTTTTCAAAGGAGTGTCCTCGTCGGGACGAAATCTCCTAGTTTCTGAAGTCCAATCCCGCACCCGCAGTACTTACGGACCCTTTTCCCTCTCAACAACTACTGATAGACCACATGTCTAATCAGGGTAACTCTAGTTGGTCAGAGGAAATTCGTATGATGTCCTCAGATACCATCAATTTGCAAACTTGAATTCATAATTATGACAAACTTGCAGATAAGAAAGAAGATCATTCTTCTTCAGGGAAATCTCCCTCTACTAGTTCTCCAGAATCCTCGTCTGTTGTCCCCTTATCTATCGAGAAGCCTACTCTTGACATGATTTTGTGTCCACCTAAGAGCACTCTTTGAAAGGTAGTATTTAAACTTAATGCCCGAGATGCTCAATTTTATAATGTAGTTGAAGATCTTGCTCAGGCACCTTGTGCCATGTCTACCTTAGAAGTACTCCAAAGTTTCCCTACAGAGCACAAAATATTGTTGACATCATTAGGAGCTTTAGAACCAGATAATACTAACTTAATTCATTTCAATGTTGAGAACTACAAGCCTAGGTTACCAGATAAACTTTCTTTTCATATCATTACGAAAGTAGTTGGAAATAAAGTTTTTCAAATGGTACTAGATGAAGGAGCTTCAACCTCGGTTTTGTCTCTGTCTTGTTGGAAGGCTCTCGGCTCTCCCGAGCTTGTAACATCACCTACGACCCTTAATTCCTTTGAAACACGGGGTTTCCAACCCCATGGTTTCATATCAGCCCTAGCAGTCGAGCTAGGGAGAAAAACCATTTCCATTCAAGTAGAAGTGGTAGATGCCCCTTTGGATTACAACCTCCTTCTAGGAAGAAATTGGTTCTATGCCATGACTGATGTCGCCTCAATAGTATTCCAAACAGTCCAATTTCCGCATCTAGGGAGAATTGTTACTATTTACCAGCTTGATTTTTGTATGACGGATGTTACTACCTCCATGGATAATAACATCCCCATGTTAGGCCAGTCCCCTCCTCCTTACCAGTCGATTGGGGTAGGCATGTTGAAGGATTCATCCCTTATGGGTATTTTTCCATCCACTCCTCCTAGCACGGATACCGTGACAATCCATATGATCGCCTCATTTGATTGTGATCCTAAGGGTAAACAAGTTGTTGAGTCCACCTCATTGAGTTCACACGAATCCATGTATGACACCATTCAAACCTTTTTCAATGATCACACTAATGACATTCATCTAGTGGCTTCGGATCCTTACCATTTACCGTACTGGTTAGAGCCTTCTCTTCATGTTCTAGATTATCTCTCTGAGACTCTCCCTTTCAATGAGTCCATTATGGAGATCATGAATATGGATGAGTCCATTTGGGAGGATCACCATCATAGATCCATGTTCCTCCCCAACACCAGTTCGGTTAGCCATGATTTTGCATCCTTGTTTCCTACTGATATTGTCAATGTTACCCAAAGTCCCATATTGTTGCAAGATATAGGTTCTAAAGGAAACCTTTGCAACATTACTTAGACGAATCTGATTGACATATCAACCAAGCCTGACACTGGTGAGTATGTTCATGTTGGGCAGAACTGCTCGGCAGATGAATTTGAAGCCTACAAGGCACTTTTCAAAGAATTTATTGATATTTTTTCCTGGTCATATGAAGATATGTCAGGGATTGAACCATCCATTGTGGTCCATGAGATTAAAACCTATCCTACCGCTAAACCTGTTAGGAAAAAAATTAGGCAAGTCCATCCTCGGAAGGCCGCAACTATTAAAGCTGAAATTGAGAAACTTCTCAAAGCTGGGTTTATTTATCCTATACACCTAACGGAATGGGTATCGAATGTTGTCCCTATCAATAAAAAGAAGGGCACCATTAGAGTCTGTATTGAATTTAGGGATTTGAATAAAGCTTGTCCTAAGGACAACTTTCCTACTCTGCACATCGATCAGATTATCGACAAGAGTGCTGGAAGTGTCATCTTTTCATTCATGGATGGCTTCTCTTGCTATAATCAGATTGAGATATTACCATTCAATCAGCATAAGACGGAATTCATTTTCCCATGGGGAACGTTTGCATATAAGAAGTTACATTTTGGCTTGAAAAATACTAGAGCCACATTCCAGCACACGATGTCCTATGTGTTTCATGATATTAAACATATTGTTGAACTATACCTTGATGACCTCCCTGCTCATTCACAGCGACGGGAGGACTACCCCAGTCATCTTAGAGAGATATTCCTGAGATGTTGTCATTATAATATACGGCTCAATCCGCATAAATGTGTTTTTTGCGTTGAGACGGAACATCTACTACGTTTTGTGGTATCCAAAGATGGCACTTGGATCGATCCTTTGAAAATTTGCACCATTTTAGATCTACTAGCCCCAACTAATCTCCTTGAACTCCAAATTTTGCAGGGGAAGGAAAACTTTCTCTGCCATTTCATGTGCAATTTCGTAGAGAAAACGCACAGTTATATGCGTCTCCTCAAGAAGAAAAATCCATTCTTCTAGGATGACCAGGCCCAACACACCTTTAATAATCTTAAGGACGCTCTGACTCATTCACCCATGATACACCCCCCGAATTATTCAAAGGACTTTCTCTTGTATATTTCTGCCTCCACTACTACTATCGATATGGTTTTAGTGTAGGAAAATCTCCACGGTCAGGAGCACATGATTTATTATGCCAGCAAGAATCTCATGGATTCTGAAACTTGCTTTTATTCAGGTGTGGAAAAGTTAGCACTGGCCACGGTCATTGCTGTACAAGAGTTTTGTCACTACATTCTGCTCGGCACTACCATTGTATTGGCAGACCAGAACCCGATGTATTACATACTGACTCGTCAGGTGCTCGGGGGAAAGTACTCCCATTGGATAGTCATACTTAAAGAGTTTTATTTGGAATTTTCCAAAGCCACATCAAAGAAATCCTTGGTCTTTGTCGAGCTTATGTGTGATATTCCCTGTGCTTCGAGGGAATCTAAGCCTAGTGATTCATTCCTAGATGAATTCCTGTTCCTGATTAGCACTACTGATCCTTGTTATGGAAATTCGCTTATTTATCTCCAAACATAATGATTTCAGCCGCATTTATCCCGTGATGATCACCACCTTATCCGTCACCATGTGAAATACTATCTCATCCTAAATGACACCTTGTATAGATGTGGGATTGACTCAATTCTCCGGTGATGCCTCGCCCACGAGGAGGCTGAACATGTGTTGAATGATTGCCACTCTGGAGCATGTAGCGGTCATTTATCTGAGATGGATATAGCCCAGAAAATCCTCCACGTTGGCTATTTCTTGCCTTCTATATTTAAATATTGTCATGAGGCTATTAAGAAATGCCCACCTTGTCAACACTTTTACCCTAAAAAGTGAACCCATCCTGCTCAGCTACACCCCATCATTGCCTTTGGCCCATTCGCCAAATGGGGCATTGACTTCATGCATTGTAATCCTACCTCAGTCGGGGGGCATGGTTACATCATCGTAGCCATTGATTATTTCACAAAATGGGCTGAGGCCATGCCTACATATGTAGAAGATGGTAAGACTGTCACTCTCTTCTTGTTCAATCATATCATAGCTAGATTTGGAGTCTCGCAGTCCATCGTTACTAATCAAGGATCCCATTTATGTAATCAAATGATGGAGGAAATGAGTGCCAAGCTAGGTTTTCTCCATGAGAACTCTACGTCATATTATCCACAAGCTAATGGTTAGGTAGAGGCCATTAACAAATTTTTTAAAACTATGCTTTGTCGGATGGTTGGAGATCATAAATCCAACCGGAACCACGTTCTTTTCTCTGTTCTTTGGGCTTATCGGATTTCAATGAAAACAACCACTGGTTTCACGCCATTCCAACTTGTTTATGGACTCGAAGTTGTCTTACCGATTCAATGTCATATTCCATCTTTACAACTTGATGTCGAACTTCTCCCAGACACTTCGGTAGAGGAATAAAAAAAATTGTACTTGACTAACCTTGACGAGACTCGGAGAGATGTTGCCTTGCCTAATGAGGCACATAAGAAATGCGTCAAGGAACAGTATGATAAATCTGTCGAACCTCGTGTCTTTAACAAGGGTGACCTAGTATTGACTTATGATTAGAGATATGGCAAACTAGGGAAGGGTAAGTTCGAGTCCATGTGGTACGGACCTTTTGTCATTTCTAAGGTTTTAAAGAAACGAGCTTATGAGCTTGTTGATTATGATGGAATCCATTTAGGGCAGCCTCGCAATGGGTTGTACCTAAAAAGGTACTATTCCTAGGTCTTTCCTAGATAGTATCTTGTATATATGTATACTGATTGGCTTTTAGTGTGCTTTTAGTATTTTCAAGATGGTTTTGAGTTTAGCATCCACATCTATTTATACCATGTTTTGGTCATGTAGATGGCTTTCTACAGCTTTGTTGATGGTGCTTGCCACCACACCTTGAATCTCACCTCGGCTGCTTGGGTCCTCTATTCCCCAGCTGAAGATTTGGTAAGTTCAGGAGCAGTTTGCATAGGTCCTATTACTAATAACATCACCAAGTATGAAGCAGTCATCGGTCTTCTGACTGAAGCTGCCTCCTAGGATGTTCGTGATCTAGTAGTCTTGATGGACTCACAACTCATGGTTTTCCATTTAAACCATGTTTACACCATTAGAAACCCTATGCTCCTCTGCCACTTCTGGGGAGTACCTTTGCTGGAAAGGTCATTTGAAACCATCACTTATATGCATATCCCTAGGGAACATAATGTAGTTGCTGACTCATTAGCTAATTACATCCTATATTGGCATATTTCCCATTCATGACATTGAAATCAAACATGGTACATTGTAAACAAACATTTAAAGACACATAAAACTCATATAAAATACGTTTTCCATTTGAAACATATAAACACCAGATAAAAGTCTGTATATACATATACAAAAAAGTTTACAAAAATAGGTCCCGAGACCTCATCAGAAGCACATAGGATTTCAAGAAAAATCATCATACAAAATCCTGAAGCTATCAGCTTTCAGTACATATCTCATACACTAGTGGTGCTCGTGATAGCACATCACTGATCGAGCTACTCTACGTAGCAGCCTACTAAATTGACCTGGTACTCCCATTGTTGATCTCTACTATCTCATCAAGAGGTCATCAATGGTAGCATCTGGGATATCCAAGGTCAACCTCTCCAGGTTTTCCTCTAGCTCCCCAGTGATACAATCACCTTGTGGTACAAAGAGCGCTCCAGCCCGCCTATCTAATGGAGAAGCTCCTCCAGTTCGTGCTGCTCCAACATCTGCATGAGAATATACAAGTATTGTCACTTAACATAAAAAATATAAAACATTAAAAACATAAAAACATTTCATCCATTTTAGGGTTTCTTCCTTCTTATTGATATCACCCCACTGGCCACCAGGTGGGAGTGGTAGGTTAGGATCTCCGGTGAAGTTCATACCTGTGTAAGCATGATCCTCAACCATGAGGATCTGATCTCTAATCCATCTAAAGAATGGTCACTAAACTTCACCCTTCCCCTACCTGCTCTTGTACGAGCCATGACATGGACCCACCTCAGCATACGAGGGTCTCGCACTCTCAAACTCTGGAATACCACCTAAGGTCTCATCTATGGAACCCGCTCGAAGAAGAGGGAGGCTAAAATGGAGCCAAATACAAACTAATTTATCTCTCCCTACCGACACTTAGTTAGCTGATCTTTGAATATTGGAAGCATGGCTTTTGCCTAGTTGAATACCGTGGGTGCCATGGCCTCTATGGCATACAGCATGTGTGCCCTGGAAGCCTGGTGCACAACTTGATTCCTAGCCACCCTCTACATAGTAAATAGGACGGTTCATAAGGGCCCATCCATCACTGCTCTGATGGCAATTTTCTTCCCCAATGTGCTCGTCCCTGGAGCACAGTGACGATCTATAAGCTCTCAAGTGGTAATTTCCCCTACATGGGAACCTGTCAGTGAGATGGGGGCACCCCGTCTCAAGAGACCAGTCAAGAAGTATATGTCTTCTACTTCCACTGTAAGAATATGGGCCCCCACCTTGAAGTACTGCAGCTCTGGATTCCACATCCGCAGTATCTTCTCCAATAACCGCTCATGTGACACCATGCTCGGGGTCCAGAAGAACTTCCGGAGCCCACAGTTCCGTAATGTGGCCATACAACCCACATTTCTCTCAGCAAAGGCATCATCATTGTCATGTGTTCGTCATTTCCATATCACCATGTTTTGAGCAACCAAGACCTGCCAAAAACAATCATAGCATGCATTAGAATCATTCCTAATCATTAAAAATCAAAAGAATAACTTTATATTGCTCATGCTATTAGTTTAAAGTCTCCATGGTCGGCACCGCCTATGCACTGTTGGAGACAGGTGGTGGCACCGCCTGCCAACTATGTTATAGGCATGGTTCCTGGGTGGTACCACGTATCCCATAAGGGGTATTCGTGGTGCGCACTTTTAAGGTTTTAGGGCTTGCCATATGAACCCAAAACCCGATTCAAAATCAAAATAAATGCTATGAAATGAAAGAGTAAGGTTTTAGCTATTACCTACAATTGGCAGTGCTCAAAATGGATGGTCGGAACTCTTGGTATTAGCTGCAGAAGATTTGGCTAAGAAAGTGCTCCAAATGCTCTCCGTTATGGGTAAATAAAAAAATAATTTGATTTTTTACTGTTTACATGACTTATATAGCCATTTTTGGGTCTGACATACTATAGTTTGGATATAAAATCATATTTTAGTCAAATTTTATCAATTGTAATCCCTTAATGCTAGTTATAAATGCATTTAACACTTGTTTCTAAGTCGATTGTAGGATAAGAAAACTATAGTAAGAAGATTTGGAAGTTTGTTTATGGCTTTTTCGCACTTCCATAAAACGGAAAAGGTCGATGAGCATTTATTACGACACTTTGATCACGCTCTTTAAACCTAGTATCAAAGGTCTGAGTCCATTTTCGAATCTTTCTAGGCTCATAAAAATTGACATTGTGTAAAGAAACTTCATGGAGTCTTCATTTCACCTCTTTTTCAGGCTCCTTAAACACGAAAAGATCATCGAGTCCATTTCTGATTCCTTCCAAGCTCATAAAAAGCAACATTGTGTAAAGAAACCTCATGGAGTCCTCTTTAAACTCTTTTTAGGCTCCCTAAATAAAAAAATATTGTCGAGCGATCTTGTCTTCTTCACTCTCGTTAAATTATTTGAAGAGTTGTCCGTCCGATGGTAGATTAACTCTTTTTTGGTTCGGATAGGACTATTTACGAAAAAGGAACACTCCAGCCAATCATGACTGGAAGAGTTCTCTAAGGTATAATTTTACACTTTTTCGGGCCTTAGAGAGTAAATCATATGAAAAAGGACCCCTTTGGAGTCTTCTTTCGTATTCGTTCAGACTCTCTAAACATGAACGATACCAAGTTTTCTTTCATTGGACTCGTTAAATTAAACATTGAGAGACCCATTTTGGGAACGAACCCCTCCTCTCTCAGGTTCATAAAACATATGAGTCTGGACTTGTCTTTTGACAAGCTATATTGAGTGTTTGTTACCCTCTTTGAACTCATAAAACCAAAAAGAGGCACTCATTGACCATGATGGGGGAAATGGGAAGGGAATCATTTTTCAAATAAATGGCAGTAGTTTGTTGTCACCTTTGAAAATGGCACTTGTCTGCACATCATGTCAGTCAATTGGGTATTCAGCTGATCTCCATGATGATCCAATTTCATGATTTATGTCACTCCTTTGAGTCTTTTAAAAGAATGCATTGTCCACTGTTGCATTGTGTGTTTGTCCCATTCAGTCATGATGCCAAGTATTTTTGTCATGCCACCCGATGTTCAAAGGGTATTTGAAGAATTGTTTCCTCTGCAATCCACATAGTCTTTGTGTCAGTACTTTTGAGTCAGTCTTATGGTTATTACATTGACATCATTCCAGAACTATGTTCTGAGCTTCGTGTTGTCGATGTGGAACTCATCATGGCCCTCCTTCGACGAGACTATTCTCGTCGACATCAGCTCATCATCTAGGAAATGGTCTTAGAAAAAATACTTGGTACCTTGAGATCTGTATGCCTTAATGACAGATTCTCTCGCTCTCGACATAGGTTCACATCATTGACCTTTGATCGATAGAATCGACTGGGTGTTCGACATCAGGGCATCTATTCGCACTTAGTAGATTGTACTACAGTACCTTGGGAATCATTGATATTAATGGTGATCTCCCTCGCACTTGTTAATGGTTCACATCATTGGCCAGTAATCAAGTGGCTTCTACCATGTTTGACTTTAGATCATTGTAATCACATGGATAGAATCGTACTTTGTGGAAGACAAGATGAATACCCTGGGTATTTGTTTAAAAGCGCTCATTACTTTTTTCCCAGGATGCGATGGAGTTTTGTATATCTAGCATGGATCCACATTTGTATGGTCATGGCTATCCTCAAATTTGCATCTGTATGACATAGATCTACGTTGTATGTATGGTATCTATGTCCAAGTTTGAGTCCTCTATCACATGGATCTATGTTGTATTCTAGTAGCCATGCTTGTTTATTCCTCTCATGGATCTTCCTTGTATTGGTCTGTAGCCATGAGTTGGTTATTTGTGTCTATGAGTCAAAATACTTATGTACTACAGATTCCTACTTGACGACATGTTTCGATCGAACTGACATTTTCACCTTGTAGCGACGACTTGTTCTCTCAAAGCTCTCGTTTATCATATCCCTCTAAGAATCATGATTTGGGGGGTATCCTGTCATACCAAAATCCTATCACCATCATGTGATAAGACTCTTAACATACCTACTTGCCCTGAATCCCAGAACTTGGAATGGAAACTCATACCATTTTGTCAATTTTGCACAAAAATGCTTAGCACCGTTCTGTCCTCTTTGTCCATGAGTGGTACCTTGCTCACACCACCTATCCCTTGTTATCCACAAGTGGTGCCACCGCTTATGGCCCTTAGTCCATAAGTGTTTCTTACCTGAATTGCTCTTTCATTAAAGGAGAAAAGTGGTACCCTGGGTAAAATTGGAAAAAAAGAAGTTTCTCGAGGCTTCTAGATGATGAGCCTCGTGTCCTCCCTTATCCCTATCATTGTGGGTCAGTTGAGCTCGAGATACCCCATCCTAGGATCTTAGAGGCCACCTCATCCACAAATCTCTCAACCATCCCTATCCATTGAGCCTTATAAATACAAGCTCATGTCCATGGTTGAGAGGAGAACTCTTAAGGTATTCTTATGTTGTTGGATTGATCACTTGGCCCAAGCCATTGGAGAGCATAGAGAGAAAGTTGGATCTTATGGAGATAAGAGTGTTTCGTTTCATGGAGATGCATGTCAACACTAAGAATTAATTGGTTGTAAAATTCTTCATTTTATCTTAATGCAAAGATGATTTTCGTCCCACATTATTGTTGTTGTTTGATTTCACATGTATGTTGTTAGATTCCTCAGTCACTAACATGGATGAGTAGATTATATTCTAGGAGCTTTGATATGTTTGCATGTTTAATCTGATTGTAGGTACATAGGGTTACTATTGAAGCATTCCATTACAGGTATTTACGGCATCCAAGGATGGTCTTCAACCTTTGTCGTTCATTTGTTCTGGATCTGAACCATTCAAACCAGTGGAACAATTTACTATCCACAAAAGGTGAAATATTCCAGCTAACAATAAAGAGAGGCATCGACCTCCAGTACAGGTTATGGGACTTGACGGTATGCTAGCATAGTGGTATCTAGATCATACATGTGACATACTGTGTGCATGTGCAGACATGGGACCGCACCCTCCAGTAGGGTACCAACGACACAGGGGCAAGGTGGATGTATTAAATCCAGTCGCTCATGTGCAAATGATGCCATGCAGTTCTACAATGGAATCATTGCGATTATACGTGTAGAAACTACAGGAGGGGTCATCAACTCATGGTAAAAATGATGTAAAACAAAAAATAAAAACTATGCACCAAGTTCTACATAGTGAGCGACTCAGGAATAGGACCTCTGGAAAACAAAGTTAACCTTGCCTTGGAGACTCTGTAGTTGGCGCAAAGTACATGGGGGAGGAATCTAGAATTCAATGGGGAAAATTGACTCCACTCCATGGGATAAGTGAAATGGGGTAAAACTAGTGGTGGTTTTGATGATCTCTCTGTCATCATGAAAGTGGTGTCGAGATAGATCATGTGGATCTTCCATGGTCGAGGAGGGGAAATTAATACTAGAAGTAGAGATCATGTAAATGGTTTTGGTGTTCAAGGAGGAAGTCAGAGGGTGAATTTACTTAATGATATTGATTTCAAACTCACGAGAGTGTTTCCAAAGGTCATGAAGGATATACGGATACTCATCCAAGTTTGGGAAAGGGTGCGAATAGTGGTCGTATAGACTACAAATCCCACACAAATGGTTGGTCCTAAATGACTTGTTCTTAGCCGCTGGTGGAGTTGAGACGATGACGACTGGAGTGTCGTCGCTTGTATCCATAGATTCTATGTGTCTATGTAGGATAGGTATCTTTGGGAAATTTTGAGTTGCATGACCATGGACATCACACAAAGTGCAAGGTGGAGTTGGACGAGGCTTGGCTGTGACTTTGGTGGTTTTTCCCCTAACCTTCTTTGGAGGTGGAGCAGCTGGTGTAGTAACAACAAGTGTTTTTTAGCAGGTCGATAGGAGGATCCGACTCCATTGCAAGAGGTTGGACATGAGTCAGCACTACTTGAGAAATTGGAGGCGAGGTAGGTGGATCAAGTTACCACACATGAATCCCCAACATGAAGTTAGGTAGGTTGAGGGTATCCATAACAAGCTTACTCACAATGTCGAATGGTGGAAAGAAGAAAGGAATTGTATGGACCGAGAATGAGCCCCAATAATTCTCAAGTGATTGATTTTGTGGTTGCGACTGCTATTGTGGTGTGGGCGGAATGGTACTGGAGGAGAGGACACATAAATTCATTGTTTCATTCAGCTCTGGTGGAGGTGGTATAGACAGGAAGGTGGCCATCATAGGTGTGTCGACAAACAATCCTAGGCCTACTGCAGATAAGGAATGGATGACTACACTGTTAATGGTAGTATCGACGATGGGGATGACATGGTCTAGTGAGGCCAGCCCCTGTAGATTGTAATTATCCAACTGTCACAATATTCCCATCATGAGGCAATATCATAAGGTGAAAGATGGTGGATGCCATATCTCTCATGGCATACATGTAACTACATCCAAGAAGGAGGTTGTAATCAAGTTGGGCATTAACAACCTCTATGTCGATCAAAACCATTTTACTGGCTAAGGATATAGGAACATTCAGGAGAATGCCCTAGGCCTTTGTAGAATGACCATCATAAGAACAAAGGGAATTAGTGGATGGTTGGAGGATGGGGGACCTAAGTGTTTCTAGACAAAAGTTGAAATTACACAGGTGGATGCCCCTTCATTGACAATGCATCGATGGAAAACCAAATTCTGAATGGAGACCAGAATTTGGAACGCGATGGTGGATGGAATTCTTGGTTCACCGTGATCTAAATCAAATGTGATTAATCTGGAATCAACGGGATCCATGACACCTAGTGTGGATAACAACACTTTCTACTGTGTCAGGCACATTTTGAGCACCTCTAGAGCATACATGGCCATAGGTGATTGGGACAAGTCATCAACGATGCTATAATTCAGGGTGTTGGGACCTCTATATGCTAGTTAATTAAAACATAACATGCAGAAGGCTCAATATAAATTTTCAACCAGGGAAGTCTTTTATTTCAAAGATAATTTGCACTATATATGCTTAAATACTATGTAGTTGACACTCTGAATAAATTTCCCCACTTATTTTTTCAGTCAAACTCTTCCCACCATTAATCTAATCAAAATCATCTACCTAAGAATTCAGAATTATAATGGCCTTCCTACAACTCCAATCCAGGGATGAATAGAATAGGAAATAACCATCCAGAATTACTTTTGTAGAAAGTTAAATCCTAATTTACCAGACTACATAAACATCCATCAAAACTAGTTAATTTAATCTTTAATTTAAGAATTGAGAATACAGGAATTGAACTAACAAGTATGACTGCAACCTGACTAAATTAACACAATCCAAGGAACACAAGTAAATAGAAAGAAACTAGGGATGAGCCCGACTATTACAGCTACCACGCAATTGCATAAATGGAAATTAACCTACACAACCAACTGTCACACCACACCGCTGTAGCTTACAGGAAATGTAAATATAGATCATTCAAGGAAGCACACAATAATTTCATTACTGTTGTAGCTACTGTAAAAGAATGTAATTATCACAATATTCGCACCACATAATAGAATAACTTAAATTCCTATTTAACTCCGCAATCTCTGCAGGAAGGATGGCCCAACCTTCGAACATAAACGCCGGAAGCTAACACAAGTTAAACGTCGAGATCTGAAGAATCACACTCCTTGTATCAAATGGTAAGATGAAATAGTTGATGTCATAGATTATACAATAATATTAATAATTTTCCAACCCTTGGCTCAGAATAGTTTCCAATATTTATACATTCACAATCGTAACTTCTACCCACTAATATCGGGCAGCCATGAAGATATCTGATCTTCAAGCTGCCCCATTTACAAACAATGTTACAGCTGTGGGCGAGATAGAAGCAGAAAATATAGGAAGTTTGTTACTTGAGCTAGCAATGAGATAACAGGATCAATCTAGAAGATGCTTCGTCGGTTGCACCTACCCTCGACCAACAGTGCTTTGTTGCATCTGATTCTTTTGCATCCAAGTCTGTTGCAGCCACCCTTGTACAACTTGCATGGAATAGTAACCCTTTACTGCATCCCTTGTACATAGATGGAATTGATGGCGATCAACTCAAAAATGAATATCCATCTCTCTCTTGACTCGTTCATCCTGCTACACCTTGTTAGATTTTTAACATTAAGCTATCATTATTAGGATATTTAACTGAGACTCGAATAACAATCACATCAATCAAACACAAGAAACAATGAACATAGTGTTTTTCCTCGGGGAAACCATAAATGGAGAAAACCCCACAACTTGCGCAGAGATAGAATCAACACCAAATAGAAAATCCCCAAAAACAGTAAGATGAACTCCTGACAGTAGTAACCTCTTTCTTCCCAGCCCCAGTGTCTTCTTCTTCCTCAGCTATGCGCTACAACTAAGTGTGAGTGAGTGCGTGATAAATAGAGAGGCTAGCTCTCTATTTATACTAATTCCTGACTTGACTAAACCCAACTAGGTCCGACTTCACTAGGTGAGTCTAATAACCCTAGTTCCCCGAAACTGTGGGGACTTTAACCCTTGAACAATAGGAGGGTTACCCACAATGACTTGACATGACTTGTTTACATTATAGATCCTTCGGATTGGAACTTCAAAGCATGACATGACTCAATTACATTACAGACACATCCCAGAATAAACATCGGGGTAGAAGACATAAGATATATAATTGAATACATTCTGAAGTTACAAATATATCAACACTCCCTCTTAACTAGGAAGGTATTCTTTTGACACAATTTTCAGCACTGGTATTCTTCTCTATATCGACTGGATCATATTGTCATTTTCATCTTCAAGTTGTCTTCATCTTCAAGTCACCTTCTAAGTCATCTTCTTCTTCAAGTCTTCTTCATCATGGGAGATGGATCATCATGACTACTGGACCATCACTACTGGATCATCATAACTGTATCATCGTCAAATATGGATCATCACTTGATCTAGATAATCATCAAGTCTGGATCATCATCATTGGTGTCATCTCAGAATGGTGCTATCTCTCGATTCTTCTCGTCACAGGAAGTTCTACAGAGCCAGCCCTTTATAATGTTGGTTGTAGGCCTACCCTTCATGTAGGTATTCATCAGCGTTTATATCTGACACCAAGTCAGAATGGCCCGCCCAGCTCTTACATATGACCTCATCTTGTTAGAAAGGCATACCTAGCACTCACATCTAACCTCATTTTTGAAAAAGGCCCAACACTCACATATGACCATGTGTAAACACATCGAGCCAGAATGGCTCAGCACTTATATCCGACCATGTGCAAACACACTGCATTGGAAGGGCTCTGCACTTACATCTAACCATGTTCAAAAACACCGCATCAGAAAGGATCAACACTTATATTCGAACATGTTTGAAAACACCACATCGAAAAGGATCAGCACTTATATTAGACCATGTTCAAAAAACCGCATCAAAATGGCTCTCCACTTACATTCGACCATGTTCGAAAACACCATATCGAAAGGGCTCTTAGTCCCAGACTGAGGATTCCTAGTAACTGAACAGGTTCCTCCATTCTCCTAGAGAATGGAATTAGCCCTTATATCTGATCAAGTGGGAACACATCCCTCAATCACATCAAAATGGCCATGCACCCACATCTGATCATGTAATACTACATCCCACAGTCATATCAGAATGGCCCTCAGTCCTAGACTGAGTATTCTTGGAAACTGACCAGGTCCCTCCATTCTCTCAGAGAATGGAAACTCAGCACCAAGCTGAGTAATCCTGGTAACTAACTAGTTGCCTCCATTCCAAGAATGGAATTCAACACTTATATCTGATCATGTAGGAACCAATCCTACAGTCACATTAGAATGGCTGAGCACTCACATCTTGCATGGAAGGAACCAATCCTCTAATAGAATGGCTCAACCTTTACATCTGATAATGGAAGGAACCTAATCCTCTCACCATGTCAGAAAGGCTCTAGGTCTCATCATTTCCCTTTGGAGGGAACCTCTATCTCAAGAACAACAAGCTTCTCCTTGAAGTACTCAAACTTCACTCTAGCTAATGGCTTCATCAATACATCAGCTATCTGTTCATTCATCGCAACATACTAGAGATTCACTGCTCCTCTCTATACCATATTCCTGATATAGTGATACTTGATCTTGATATACTTTGACTTGTCATGGAACAATGGGTTCTCTGACAACTTCACACAACTCTGGTTGTCACAATATATGCAAGTAGCATCCATCTGGAGATCAAATAAATTAGATAGTAGTTTCCTCAACCAAACTGCCTCACAAATAGCTGAACAAGCTGCAACATACTCTGCCTTAGCTATACTCGGTGCCACACAGGATTGCTTCTTGCTAAACCAAGAGATCGCTCCTTATCCCATACTAAAGCAGCATCCTAAAGTGCTCTTCCTATTGATGGCACTGCTTGCCCAATCTGAATCAACATTACCCTCTAGGTTAATCTTCTGATTTTCCTTGTACTTGAGCCCATAGTCAATTGTACACTTCAGGTACCTCAGAATATGCTTTGCAGTAATCAAGTGAACATGTCTCGGATCTGTTAGGAACTGGCTCAAGGTGTTTACAACAAATAAAATATATGGTCTCGTGTTTTTTAGGTACATCAAGGACTGAATCATCTGATGATACATCGTAGCATCAACTGCTTCTAATGAAGCATCGCTCAATAGCTTCAAGTTCAATGCCATAGGTGTGGTTATGGCCTTGCAGTCCATCATCCCAAATCTCTTCAGAATCTCTATTGCATACTTCCCTTGTCCAAGGAATATTCCATCTGCATTCTACCACACCTCCATGCCTAAGAAATAGTGCATCATGCCCAAGTCTTTCATTTCAAACTCGGTAACAAGTTTCCTCTTCATATCAGCAATCAACTCATCCATACCTGTTACAAACAGATCATCGACATACAACAGGAGTATCACTAGGTTGCCATCTTCAACCTTGTAGTAAAGGTTGGAATCTTCTTTACTCTTGGTAAAGACCAAACTGGATAGAAAACCATCAATTCTATTGTACCATGTCATGGGTGCCTATTTCGAACCATATATGGATTTCTTCAATCTACATACATGAGACTCTTTTTAATGTGTCTCAAAACCAAGTGGTTGTTCCACATATACTTCTTCTTCTACTACACCATTCAAGAAGGTAGTCTTGACATCCATTTGGTGTATCTTCCATTTCATCACTGCAACCAGAGCAAGTACTGATCCAATGGAAGTGTATCTGGCTATAGGTGCCAAGGTTTCTTCATAATATATTCCTTCTTTCTGGGAGAAACCACGAGCCATGAATCTTGCTTTATATTTCTCGATGCTACCATATGCAGCATGCTTGATCTTGTAGATCCATTTGGAAGTTACATGGACTTCCCTTCTGGTCTTGGGACAACATCCCAAACATCATTCTTCATGATCGATTGATACTCTTCGATCATAGAATCCTTCCATTATTTCTGTTCTGCCGCTTCTTCATAGTTGGAAGGTTTTTTATCAATAATGTCACATACCAAGGCTACATAAATGGAACATGATCTAGTTTTGTTTCTTCCTCTAGGGTGTTTCTTCTGAATCTCGATATCTTTCTGCACCTTGGATAATTTCATGTACCTAAGCAAGTTTCCTCTTATGAGGATTCTTCTACAGAGGTGTATCTACAGGTTCTTGAGGTTCTTCTAATTCTCAATCTTCTTCTTGAATTTATTTGTTCATGGTTGTGTCATGAATTATGTGTGCTCTTGTTTCTTCAGGTTCTTCAGCCAGTCTCTTCCTGGATTTGATGTAGGCTAAATCTTCATCAAATGTTAAATATCTACTGATGTCAATATTCTTGAATCTTGGGAAGTATATTCTGTAAGCCTTCGAGCTTTCAGAGTATCCCAAAAATATACCCTTCTTTCCTGAAGGATCTAATTTTGTCTCTTCTCTTTTGGAATGTGAATGTACATTGGATAGTCGAATATTCTGAGATGGATGACTTCTAGTTTCTTGCCGAAGAAGACTTTTGTAGGAGTCTTGTTCTCGAGTACTCTGTGTGGAGTACGGTTCTGTACATACACCATTGTTTTGGCAACTTCTACCCAATTATAAATAGGAAGATCTTGATCATGAAGCATTGCTCTTGCATCTTCCATGATAGTTTTATTCTTCCTTTCTGCAATCCCATTCTATTGTGGATTATATGGAGTGTACAACTCCCACTTAATCCTCGAGTCTTTGCACAACTCTTTGAATTCATTTGATGTGAATTATTTGCCATTATCTGATCGAAAAGTCTTGATCTTCCTTTCAGTGTGGTTCTCGATCAAGGCTTTGAATTCCTTGAACTTGTTGAATACTTCATCTTTGTTCTTCATGAAGTAAATCCATGTCTTCCTAGAAAAATCATCAGTGAAAGAAACATAGTATACATACCTGCTTAGTGAGTTGGATGACATTGGACGACATACATCGTAGTGGATTATTTCCAATATTCCTTTTACCTTGCTTTCACTACTTTGAAATTTCTTCTTTGTGTTCTTCCCTTTTGCACATCCTTTGCATACACCTTCATGTTTTGTTTGCATTTCTGGAAGCCCTTCAACAACTTTTCTTACAAGTGGTAGTGCTTTGTAATGCACATGTGCAAGCCTTCTATTCCAAAGCTCATTTGGTTCTACCGAGTCATGAATCAAAGCTTGTTCTGGATGGCCCTTCAATTTGTATAATCCTCCTTCTTGTTCGTGAATCACTACTACATCATGAATGGTATTTCCTTTTGGCCACATGATGACTTGACCATATATAAATGCAACCCTCATTCCTTTTGCATCTAATGCAGGTATGGAGAGGAGATTCTTCTTTAGTCTTGGTACAAACACTACTTCCTTCATTGTCATAGACTTTCCAGAGTCTAGCTTATAGAAGGATTCCCCACTACCTTTTATTTGATACTGGTAGTCATCTCCAAGTTTCACCTTGTAAGGTGATTCATGTTCAGATAATTTCACAAAGGATTCCTTGAATCCTATCATGTGTTTGGAAGCACCACTGTCTATAAGCCAATTATTGCTGCCATGTGTGATAGTTCTCGTGAGAGCATAGATCAGAGTGTATTCTTCATCACTTGAAGAATCATCACTGACTTGTCTGTTTCTCTTTGTGGAAAGTTCATCATCCTCTGTAGCATGAGAATGATGTCTTCTCTTGTTTCCCTTATTCTTGTGAGAGCTACTTTTGTTTCTAGGAAAATCTCTAGCAAAGTTTCCTATTTCATCACATGTATAGCAAATGTACTTAGGCATATCTCTAGTGTTTCTGGAGTTATTCCTTTGATGAGAATACTTACTTCTATGGTGGCTAGATCTGGATTTCTTGGATTGTACTATGAGATCTTGATCATCACTTCCCATCTTTTTCTCTCGAGCTTCTATCCAAGCTTCTTCTTGTGAGCATTCTTTCCAAATTCTGCTGAACTTGATTAACTTCTTTCTAGCACAGATCCATTGAATAAAGGAGCCCCATGATCTAGGGAGACCATTCAAGGTGGTCATCACAATCTCTGCATTTTCCACTTCTTCATATACTACTTCCAGTTGTTCCTTGATCTGAGAAACCCTTGTAAAGTAATACTGGATGGTGTCTGCATTCTAGATCTTTACATTCTTCAACTGGTTCCTCAAGGTCATCTTCCGGTTTATGTTCTTTCCTTCAAACAATTTGGTTAGATCATAAAACATAGCTTTAGGTGTCTTTAGGGAGGACACCTATGGTATGAGGTGATCCTTGATTGAATCAGCAATAATCCTCCTTATCATAACCAACTTCTTCTTATGTAAGGCCTTAGCCTCATCTCCCTCTGGAACTGGAACCTCCTCAATGATATAGGAGTCCAACTCATTTTCTTCCAAGACCAGGGAGATCCTATACTTCCAGTATTCGAAGTTATCAGCTCCCTCAAGATTTTCATCAAGATTGGTATGATGATACATCTTAACTGAGAACCTCAAATGGAAATACAAAATATTTAGACCTTACTAGTTCAAGATGTCGGATCTGGATTTGGAGCTGAAATTCTGCAGTGCTGGTTTAGGAGTAGATTAGGGTTTTGATTTTCTGGAGTTCTGTCCAACCAAAAGCTTTGATATTGATCCCTAACTTCAATTTTGAGGAGGATATCAATCCAGGCCTGGGCTCACTGAAAAATTCCACTTCTGTGGAAAGCCATAATTTTTTACAGTAGTGTCGGGTCCTAAACTGAAAAACCTCATAATTGGATTCTGCTTCGATAGAAAAATGTTCCCTAAGGAGGAGAGTTAATCCAAACTTCTTTTGCTGATAATCTGTGGAGGAAGATCTACAAAGTAGGAAGCCCTAGTTCCCACAGCTGCATAGTGTCTTCTTCTCAGGTTATCTCTGATACCATGTTATATTTTTAACATTAAGCTAGCATTATTAGGATCTTTAACTGAGAGAATAATAAGCACAACAATCAAACACAAGAAACAATGAACATAGTTTTTTTCCTTGGGGAAACCATAAATGGAGGAAACCTCGCAACTTCCTCAAAGATAGAATCAACACCAAATAGCAAAGCCCCAAAAATAGTAAGATGAACTCTCGATAGCAGTAACCTCTTTCTTCTTAGCCCCGGTGTCTTCCTCTTCCTCAGCTATGAACTACAACTGAGTATGAGTGAGTGTGTGATCAATAGAGAGGCTAGCTCTCTATTTAAACTAATTCCTGACTTGACTAAACCCAACTAGGGCCGACTTCACTAGGTGAGTCTAATAACCCTAGTGCCCCAGAACTGCGGGGAATTTAACACTTGAACAATAGGAGGGTTACCCACAATGAATTGACATGACTTGTTTACATTATAGATCCTCCCGATTGGAACATCGAGGCATGACATGACTCAATTACATTATAGGCACATCCCGGAATAAACGACAAGGTACAAGACATAAGATATATAAGTGAATACATTCCAAAGTTACAAATACATCAACACAACTATATCCATTACATCTCAAACTATCTTTATTAAATCACCATATGTTAGCATAATCCAAGATATAGAGTCTTGATTACAAAAATCATAAGTATTAATCAGATAAAACAATAATTAACCATACCTGTATGGATTAAGGGATCAAGTGAAGGAAAAAATATGTTTTGTGCATATAATGGAGTAAGATAAGGAAAAAATGGGTATGTAACTGTGGTAAAAAAGGGGTCATTTATGGGCCCAACATCTCCCCCCAACTACCCTGTTGCATGTCCCTATCCAACAACCTCCATTAATTTGAATCTGAATCTGGCATTGTGCTTTGTTCATGGAGAGAGGAAAAGTTATAAGGGAGTTCAGGTGATCCCTGTTTTTCCAAAAATCCATTATAAGCAACCCAATGTCTCCAACACATCTTCTCTTATGCCTTTGTTAATGAGAAGTCTTCCCTGTATGGTTTTTTTGGCCACCAAATGAGAGGGAATTTGAACTTGAGTCCCAGCCAATTAACTCCACATTCCTTTATACAACTCACATATCCCTCAACCATAGAAAGTGGATGTTTAAAATTCCTGTAATAGTGGGGGTCTCTATTCTTCAAGGTTAAAGGGGAAACCTACCATCTATGTTGGCTGCCTTCCAAAGCCAATTGTTGATGCTTGGAAATCTGGCTGACACAGGTAGAGATAACCTTTTTTGAAGTTCCATCATCTGCTGATTTTTTATGGGACATGCGAGCCTATGCTGCTGATGAGCAAGGAGAATACGAGGGTTGTGAGGTTCTCTTCAAACCCAAAGGTTAGAGTGGGATTCATTAGGAGAAACAAATTGGAAGGATATTTCCCACTAAACATGATTGCTAACAAAGGACACAAAAGCCCTCTGCTGAACGTCACCTAAGTAAGGGGAAGGATTCAAATGGTGGTCCAAGGGACAAGCCAACTCATGTAAATAAATCCCACAAAGTAAGTTCTGCTCAGTAAAATCACTTTCCAGAAATGTTTCTAGAAATTTAGCTGAGGTTTCTATTTCATAAGGCCTCCCTTCCTTTACAGCCTTCTATTTAAACCAAATGAATTTTTCAAATAAGAACACAAGGTAAGAGGAGGATGGTGCTCTGGTACCTAACAATTCCTGGGAGAGAGTGTACAGCTAGTATTTCTCCACCTGCATCGATTAGAACTTTTTCAGCTCCTTCAATTCTTTTTGTATCTCTTTGCAATGAAATTTCTGGAAGATTAGTTCTTCTACCCATCTTTCCCTCAATTCCGTGATGATCTTCCTATGTTCAGTAAGGGGAACCATTCCTTCATGATACCTCTCCACCTGACTCTTCCACTTCCTCACTTCTATTCTTAGGAGTGAGGGCTCTTGGGTCAGCCTCTGCATCCCTTCATCTTGAGCACGATCTTCATTATCAGAATCCATATTGACAAAAAAATTTGAAAGTTGAGTCCATACCTTGCCACCTGATGCTTTAGCTTGAACATTATGCACTGCCTATATGGGTACTCCTGCAATAACTTCTGGGGATGCTGGTTCTTGTGTAAAATCATCCCCTCCTTGAAATTCTCTTACAGCAACATCAACTTGTATAAGTTCCTCTAAAATAACTTATGGGGGTGCTAGTTCTTATGTAACAGCACTCTCTTCTTGAAATTATCCTCCAACAACCTTAGCAGCCAATTGTGAAGGTGTTGGTTCTTGTGTGACAACCTCTTCCTGAATTTCAATCTCCACATCTACCTGATTTTCAGCTCTAGCTTTGACAAGGAGATGCAAGGCTATTGGTTCTTGTGTATTAGATCCATGCCCTTCTATTTCTTCATGCTTTTGGGGCTGTTCTTGAGTTACTTCCATGTCCTCTGCAATATGAAGCTGTTCTTCGATAATTTCAGTATCCTTCAAGGACTGTGATTGCATTTGTTCATCCTCTCCTAGATCCAGATCAGGAATTATGTCCACCTCGGGATAGATTTCTTCTTGTTGCATGAGAGTCTTAGTAGAAATTTCTAGGGATGGTGGTTCTTGTGTGACAACATCCTGGTCAACTTTATCATTATCCTTCTTCTGAGGTTCTATCTTTGTTAATTCGGCGCCCCAAGATGGTTCAAGAGTCACATCATAGAATTCTTCACTAAAATCGGGAAAATTTTCAGTCTCTGGTTCATCTTCCCTAATTTGGGTGCCACCTTCAACAAGAATGTTAGAGGATGTTGGTTCTTGTGTATTAGCACCCTGTCTATATACTGTTTCCATTTGTTGAGGTTTCTCTTAGGGAGCTTGACTGTCCTTCCAATCATATTGTATCAGGAGCACTTCTATTTCTTCTACCGGTTGTGACTGTAATTGTTCATTTTATCCCTTTTCTGTACCAGGGATCATTTCTATTTCCATTTCTTCTACATCCTTCACTTCCACCTTATGTGCTTCTTGTCCTTGTTCTTCCCCAGCTACTAGTACGGGTTGTTGTGTCACAAAGGCACGAACTATGACTTTGTATAGTGACTGGTTAAAGATCTCCCCACACATAGGGCAGACCATTCTTTCTACCTCCTCACCATCCTTAGTAGGAGGTGATCCTTCTAATTTGTCTACATCTTCAACCAGTGTGTGCAACTTGATTTCTACCTGCTTCCTACATGCCTCCTTCCATTTTTCTAGTTCTTTTCAAAGTGTTTGTACTTCTTGCTTCAGTAGACCATTTTCATGCCAAAATCCTTTGATTTAAGGTTCCTTTGCAACTAGTTCCTGTGGGTCATCATTTTCTTTGGGTCTCAAAATGGGGAATTCAATATGTGCTTCTAGGTTTTCCCATCTTTCCCGTGCTGTTTCAGCTGCTGTAACTGACCTGGTTCTTTTTATTCTTTTTAGTAGTGGTGCCTGCACCTCCTCTTTTGATCTTCTCCTTTTTTTTTCGTGGGGCAGGAATCTCCAGATTTTCAGCTGATGTGGAAGGGATATATCCTATCTCAGCATCCTCCTTTTCTTCTTCAATTAGAGTTACTCCCCATTCATGGGAAGATTCAATGGTCAATACCTATGCATTTTCTTCTATTATCGTTCTAACAACCTCTGTTGGGCCCAGAAATGACCCCTTTTTTACCACAATTACCTACCTCTTTTTTCCTCATCCTACTCCATTATGTACACTAAACAGATGTTTTTCCTTCACTTGGTCCCTCAATTCATACAGGTATGGTTAATCATTGTCTTATTTTATTAATGCTTAGGATTGTTGTAATCAGGGCTCTATATATTGAATTACACTAAAATATGGTGGTTTTATAAAGATAATGCGATATGAAAAGGATACAGGTGTAGTAGGCTGAACATGCCAAGAGAGGAATGAACATTCATTGCTGAGATAATCACCATCCATTCCATCATTTCCCAAAGAACGTGGTCAAAGGATACTATTCCATGCAAGCTGTACGAAGTTAGCTGCAACAAGATGCAATAGTGCGCTCCTGCTCAAGAATAGCTGCAATCCATGGAGTATCTTCTCGATCGATCATGATTGTCATTTATGCCTTGAGTAACATCCTTCCTATATTTTATGCTTCCATCTTGCCATGGCTGTAATAGCCTATTGTAATTGGGGCAGCCTGAAGATCAGAGATCTTCATGGCTACCCGATATTAGTGGGAAGAAGTTATGATTGGAATTGTATAAATACTAGGAACTATTCCGAGCCAGGGGATGGAAATTGATCGAATATATTGTATAAGCTGTGGCAGGGGTTGTGTGTTCATCTTGCCATTTTAATACAAGGAGTTTGATTCTTCAGATATCAATGTTCTAATGTATGCTACTTCCAGCATCTCTGTGTGAAGGCTGGGCCCGCCTTCCCACAAGGATTCCAAATTTAATTAAGTATTGTATTTATTCTGTTGTGTGGTTTGAATTTTATGATAAATTCATTTATTTACAGTAAGCTGTGACAGTCATCAATTTGTCGTGTGTTCATTTGAATGATCAGTAATTACATCCCCTGTAAACTGAAATGGTGTGGTGTGACAATCGACTGTGTAGGTTAACTTTCTATTATGCAACTGTGTGATAGCTGTGACAGCCTTGTTCATCCCTAGTTCTTTCAATTTCTATTTTATTTAGATCCTTGTAGTTCATCCCTTTACATTTATAATTGTAGAACTTAATTTTTGCACTTTGAATTCCTAGATTAATTTGAATTAAGATAGTTGAGATGGATCTTTAGATGGCTTGGTAATTGAGGATTTCACTTTCTGCAAAAGTAATCTAAATGTCTATTGCTTGAATCTTTTAATTCTAGATTAAGGATTGTAAGAAGGTATTTGTGATTGCATTCTTAAGAAGGTAAGCTAGATTAAGTAGATTATGGGATGAGTTCGGATGAACAGGAATGTAGGGTAATTCATTTACAGCATCAGCTACTTAGTGTTTGTGGAGAACCTCCTACAATAAACAATCAAAATGCACGATATAACAAAAATATTGGAGCACAAAAGATATTTTATTGATCGCAGACCACTTCAAGGGGGAAACCTCCTTTGAGCAAGATCAATACAAAATAACTCTTCAATGATTTGATTGGCCTCAACACTTAGTTATATACTAAGTCTAATCTAAACAACTATTACTCCCCATGAATGTGGGATAATACAACATACTAACTGGATGACTTGACATCAACTATTAATCCCCATGAATGTGGGATAATACAACATACTAACGAGACGAATTACAAAGCATATGCATCCAATAAAATGTACTAAAAAAATAAAGAGGAGGGTTGACACGGGTTCTTAACATTCCCTCCCTCTTAGAAAAGATTTGTCCTCAAAGCTTAAGATGTGGAAACTATTGCCGAATCTGAAGGAGTGGTTCCCATGTAGCATCCTATGGTTGCGTGTTGTGCCACTGAATTAAAGACCTCTGTGATGGACCGAGAGAGAAGCTGACAAGTGTGCTTATTGAGGATGGCCCCCGAATATGAAATGTTGGATCCTTCATTATCCCATTATGGTAAATCAATTTGTGCCTTGATGTTGGTTCCAATCACTTGCTAAATGCGAGAACGAGGAAGTGCCAATTTATAAGCAACATACCCAATCTTTTGAAGAACTGTATATGGGATAGAGATATTTGGAGTGAGAATTTGATTCCCTTTGTCTTTCAAGGAGGATTGCTTGTAAGGCTGCATATGAAGAAAAACCATATCACCAACTTGAAAAGTGCGCTCAAAACGTTGTTGATCAGCCTGTTGTTTCATGTAGGTTCTTGCCATGTGAAGATTGTCCCGTAGCAGGTGAATAATCTGATGTCAGTTTCGAAGAACCATGTCAACTACCTAAACTGGTGAGCTGCTGGGGGTAGATGGAAGGAGTACTGGAGGTGCATGACCATAAACTGCTTCATATGGAGTCATTTTAGATGCAATATGTTGGGAATTATTGTACCACAATTTAGCGATAGGGAGCCACTTTTCCCACTAATGTTGTTCTTCAAAGGTGAGACAACAAAAAAAAGTTTCCCAATATTTGTTGACGACTACAGTTGGACCATCTATTGGTGGGTGATAAACCAAACTCATATGCAGTTTGGTGTCAGTGAGGCAAAAATGACTTGTGAAAGTTGTGTTGTGGTCTAAGACAACGGAAATAGGAATTCTGTGAAGAAGGAATATCTGGTCCATGAGAATTTGTGCTATTGAAGAGGTGGTATATGGATGGTTGAGAGCACAAAAATTACTATATTTGGAGAGTTGATCCACCACAACCAAGATTATGGTCTTCCCTCCATGTGTAGGGATCCCTTGAATGAAATCCATTGAAATATATGTCCAAATCCTTATAGGGTTGGGAAAAGGTTCAAGCAATCTGGAAAGGACTGTAGCTTCACCCTTATGGTACCAATAAAGAGCACATTCGACAACCATATGTTGAATTTCGCGTTGCACCCCCTTCCAAAAGAAGTTACATCATGCCAGCTCATATGTTTTGATGAACCTAGAGTTCCCTACCAATGGAGAAGCATGGATTTCATAAAAGACCGCATGTTTAAGGTCTTTGTTTTGGGGAAGCACCAGATGACCCATGTATCTCATAGAAAATCCATCCCAAGATGAATATGGTACCACACAAGGGTTACTGGCCAACTGTTGGATAATTTTAGATAATGAGGAGTCATTGACATAGCCTTGCTGAACAAAATGTAACCAAGTTGGAATAGGAATAGAAATAACTGAAAGAGAAACATAGGCATCAAATGTGCGGAAAAGAGCATCCACCACAAGATTGTCCTTAGACTTCTTGTAAGTGATCTCATAGTCATAATCCCTGAGTTTGCTAACCTATTTCTGTTTTGTTGGGGATGAGACCCATTGTTCCAGGAAATATTTCAAACTATGGTGATCATTCTTGATGCTGAAAGGATTCTCTAAGAGGTATGGCCACCACTGCTGTACTGTTTGCAAAATAGTCATCATTTCCTTATCATATGTAGAGGTTGATAAATTCTTTCCAGAAAGGGATTTGTCGATAAATGCAATGAGATGTTCATCTTGAAAGAGGACAACCCGAAGTCCATTGTCATAAGCATCACTCTCAAGAGTGAAGAGATTGGAAAAATTAGGCATCTGAAGGGTGCATTGGAATGAAAGATCTAGGGGAGTAGTTGAGACTGCTGAAGGTTGCATCTGAATGAAATGGAGGTAAACGATGATACCATGTGAATTCATCTTAAGGATATTTCCCATGTGTTGGGAACTGATGATGCTGAGAGAACCTAGTTGTAAGCCATTGAATGTGTGTTTGTTACCATTGACTGAAAATTGTATCCACAGTTCAACAAAATCCCATAAGATGGGTCCAAGGGTACGTAACCATTGAGTTTCCAAAATCACATCACATCCTCCTAGAGGCATTACAGACATGTTAGAGCACAATTTATAATCTCCAATAGAGATACACACATCGTGACACTTTCCTTTGCAAGGTATGGTGCTCCCACTGGAAACCATGACTTTAAAGATGGAGCAAGGATGGACAAAACTAGATCCCCGTTGAGCTTTCCAACTTCAGCTTGAATTGATAAATCACTTCCTCAACAACAAGTAAACAAGACAAGAATACTATATATATTGGTGTTATATCTACTCTAACATATATAATCAACAATGTATAAGCATTTGAAATCATCCATGGATAAAATGCTCATTCAAACATACATTATTGGACAGGAAAAGATATTTCTATTAATATAAAATCAGATATTACAATGAATACAACCTCTATCGGCATGTCTGCGAATCAGAGAAACTGAATCCCCCACTTGGGCCTCCACCACCTCAATCCTCCATCTCTCGATAGCAAGCTCACAAGAAAAAGGAAAGCTTGGGAAGAACACCAAAGTGCTCCAAGGGACAAAGGGATGCAGACTCAAGCACAAGTTCCAGCAATAATGGATTATAGTTTCTTTGCTCTCAATTCTCTTATGCTCTTCAATGTATCCAAAGGGTTCCCTATATAGATTTTCAATGGGGCAATGAAAGGTTGAATCCGAGCGATATCAGGGCATATGGAAGGCCAGGATACAAGTGAGTTTGATCCATGTCAAGGAAAAATCCAAAAGGATTTGGATTTTTGTACACATCCCAATGTACGCGGTTTTAGAGGTCAAACCCATGTATATACGTGATAAGGGGTTTAAAAGTCGCATATAGCAATTTTCACATGTTTTTAGGGATGGTCCAGGAAACATCAAAGGACAAAAAATGGTCCAAGGGGTCTAAGGAGTATGCATAGGGATAGTGGAAGGCCATACAAGTGTGATTCACTAGGTGTGGTAAAATAAGCTATAACAGATGCCCCCTAATGTGTGAGGTCAGAGGGGTCATATGATGGCCGAAATACATTATAAGTCCATCCCAGAAGTGGAGTGATGAAGAATCCCAAATGGAAGACCAGCCACTCAATTAACATAGTACAATGATACAACTCTACATATAACTGCAAATACATATAGCAGTCCCGGATACATAAGAGTACAATGGCCATGAATAGGCATGATACAAGATATGACATAAGTGGTCATCACCACGTACAATATACATAGATCAGAATCTCCATGATGAAGATATACAATGGATCAAGATCTCCATAATGGCTGAAAATGTTTGACATATACTGGAATCAAGTCATGAGAGCTGAAATCTCATGAACACCGGCACGATCAAGGATGTAGCATATAAGAGATGCCACCAATCTGGAAGGTCTTCTACACAAACCGCTACGACTACAAGTCCTACTATGTGAATAGAGGTGTCGAGGTCGAACATAGTAGTCCATTGTCTGATTACCGGTCATTGATGTATACCGTTAATAGATGGGAGATCACCCACCAATAATGATAATGGGAATCAAGGTACTAGAGTGCAAACTAAAAAGTGTGAATAGATGTGTTGAGGTCAAACACTTGAGAGGATCCATCGATCAGGGGACATTGATGTATTCCCATAAACTATCGATGGCAAGAGAACCTGCCACTGATGACTGCAAGTCTCAAGGAACTAAAAAAAGACTCTAGATTCCAATCCCAGAATAAATGATCTGAAGTCAATGGGATGAAATCTGCTGGAAGGAGGGCATTAAGGCATCCCCCATCATCCAACACGAGGCACTCAAAAAAGTTGTATAATGTGGAAGGACTCGATCATAAGGTGCATGAACCAGTAACTGTACCTGGAATGGCCAACATGCAAAGTCAAGATAAATGAGGAATTCCCAACTCAAGTTTCAAATTCCTTTGAACAAGAGCATAATATCAAATGGTGACTGAATAAAGGTAGCATAGACTTGATATATAAAATTGGGACATCTCTACGACACAAGAGGAATCGATAGAGGCTCCATGGGGACTGGAAGCTTAACCCGTCGGTGGAGATAAAATCAGATAAATGAGTACAACTCCTAAATTCAAGCTATAAACCCAACCAATGGATGTGATATACAGTGCTATTTTTGAAGGCGACATGACTCAACAGCTGCCAAAGATAACATCTTTCCTTGTCCGGCTTTTTGGTTTTTTTCATTTTTTTGGACTTTTTCAAATATTTAAAAAGCTTGAAAAGGAATAAAACTGCTTTATAGTTACAGACTCGGAGGAGACGAGTGTCATAATGGGCAAACAAACTAGTTCCTAGCAGTGGAACATACCTATGCTCAATGCAAGGATACATGTGTAGGATAGCGACACTCGGGGGAAAGTCCTCTCCCGATAAAAATAGAGAATCAAGCTGCAAAGGATATATAAAATGGCTTTGCATGGCTATACATGAGACAAGCTCGGGCCATATGGCTGAAACTCAATGTCAGGGAAGCCAGCATAAGGCTCAATAAGGCAGGCAAAGCTCATGATAATGAAATTACAACTTGACATAAGGGATTCCTTAGGGAAATAGGCCAGCAAAAGATCAAGAGGAGTATGAGGCTCTTGCGAAATGTCATGGCAATACTATACAATGGACTCCCACACCCTAAGGGACAAAATGTTGTCATGGGCACCAAATGCAAATAAGGCGCTAACTAGGGTACCCATGTAAGGTCAAGCTCTACCATTAACATAATGCAACTTCTAAAATAACAAGAAGGTTCCGTGACATAATAGAATGGGTTTGTACCTAAGGCTATAATGAAACAGTCATAAGGTCATGCAAAATGGAATCAGAGGTGATCCTAACCTATATGCCAGTTTAAACATCATACCTATAATGGGCATGAAAGGATCAAAGTGACGGTCGAAATGGCACTCAAAATTGTCTTCTACATCATAAATTAGTCAAAAAATGGTCCAAAAGGATTAGAAATGGTCCAAACTATAGAAAACGGGGTAAAAGTTTCCAAAAATTTGAAAAATTTCTATACATAGTAAAAAATTCAAAACATAATATAACATTTGAAATTTTTACCCAATTGAGCTCAGAACTTCAACAGTGAATTCCAGGAGATCCAGTCAGCGGAATCCACTGCCGTTTTTTCCAAGTACTTACCCATACTCTGCTCTTTCATTTTGATGCAAATTTTATCAATTTCCATGGTGCATTTAGGATTCTAGGCCAGTCTAAGATGCACGCCATGGCCTACATGAAAATCGAGGATTTTTCCGTGTATAGGGCTGGATATACATGGAAAATGCCCTCAAAGTCACGTACATATGCGGTTGTTTAGCAAATATCCGCGTATGCGGCCATGCTCAATGATTTTTAAGTATTCTAATGGATTAAACTCAAATTTTATGTGTAGGACGGTCCTAGAATGGAGAGAATGTGAACATGGTGATTTAGAAGAGGCAGTAAGGGCAGATCTAATGGCTCAACAAGAGTTACGTGCATGCATTCTTTACAAGTTTTGGTGTCTTTGTGGCTTAAGAGCCAAACCAAGACTGTTGCAAATGTTAGTAGACTACTGGGATCTAGACTCATAGTCGTTCCAGGTAGATAGGATGTCCCTCACCATAGAAGTGGAGAACATATATTTTATTACTGGACTTTCCCAACAGGGAGAAGTGGTGATCCTATGCTCTCATGGGCCCAGAGGTGGCCTGACTATAGATGAGTACATCATGGTGTACTGCTATCCGGACACGGAGAAGGTGGGGAGTAAGATCCCAACTATCTCCATACAGGTGTTGGGCCTAAAGGCCATCCTACTGACATTGGGCAGGATAGTAGGCTTAGCTTCACTCCACCAGGCCTCACGGCCTCTAATGTTCTATGCAGCGGAGTGCATGAGACCCACAGTGTACGATTGGAGCACTGCACTACTAGGAAACAAGAAACACCGTCTTAGTGAGTGCAATATGGGAAGAGTGTGAAACTTCGGTTTCAACAACATACTAAGCACATTTTTCTTTGGGCGTGTTCTGGGATTGAGTCCTAGAGTTGGCGTTTCTCTACACGGGGTTCGAGATCTGGCCCAACAGCGTTGGGAAAATGTGATGTGCAGACTGGGTAGAGGTAGGGTGTCCAACCCCTACCCAGCTGATTTCTTTCCATGGTGGTGACAACAAATAGTTTCCATCGATGACTACCCCTATGCAGGGATAGATTTTCGGGCAGACCCAGACATGCCGCTACCACCAAGATCGGCATACGGTGATATTGGTAACGAATCTTGACCCTCTTTTTAAAATTTTTGAGTTATTTAATTTTTTTGTGTTTTCTGATAATATGGAATCAAAAGACATGTTTTTGGGTGACAATACATAGTGACATCTACCATGTGCATGTAGATGTGGGACCATGGCGGCCTGAAGGCTTCCCTCGTCATAGATGGAGGGGAAAAGGAGACGAAATCACAGCTGTGGATGTAGAGTGGATTCTCTAAAGCATTTATACTAACTTCGTGAGATTGACACACAGAGTACCCATGGTGCAAGTCAAGGAATTGCCTGAGGCCATGCAGCGCCAGGTGGTGGGTGTACCATGAGCATGGGTGTGGCTATTTCAACGGCTAGCTAGAGTCGTAGTGACATTCCATGATCACAACCCTCCTCCTCCTCCACATGCTTAGATACCTAGGAGTGATACATTTTGTACTACCATATATTTATATTTTGGTGGCTCGAGAGCCCCATTTTTGTATTATGACACTATGTATTACCACATTTTGGATGTTTATAAAAACTTTTATGATAATCGATTTATTTATTTACATGTGTAAAAATTTATGCTTGTGATGAGTTTATTGTGTATGAAACAAATGCCAATCTAACACATAGTTAGCATATGAGTCAACAACTTGATTATTAATTCTTGGAACATGTATGTATGTTATATTGTGATATTATCATTCTAACAATCTCACACGTAAGAATCTTCTTAATAATGTCGGATCTATAACATGGTACAAACCATTAAGTTGTGACACTACTAACTCCGAATCAAGTCAAACCTCAAGAGAGAGAACACCATGTGAAATGGCATCCCATAGAATCTCAACAACGGCACTATACTCAACAACATTGTTTGAAGAGGGCCATAAACATATGCCTCCTGAAGACAATACCTGACTTATAGGAGTATAAATAACCCAAGGAGTAGAGGCTAAATGTTGAGTGTGACGACTCACATCATCCACGAATCCTATGAAGGTGGAAGATTCCATTGACATATGCCAAAAGAAATGAAAACTAATCACAAACACGATCACCATAAGAAAAATACCTACCTATGCAAAACTGTACAATAATATACAATAACCAGCCTTGGCTGAAAATCATGCATAGTACTTTTTGAGATAGAGCCCATTTCTAGGCTCTGCCAAGGCCATTCCCTCATAATACACTAACTCATAAGCGCCCTTCTCTAACACATGTTTAACGACGTAAGGACCATGCCACATGGGGTTAAACTTTCCTGCCTCCAAGGGTTCTTTTGGTTGATCTCACAAAAGGACCAAGTCTCCCTCACTAAACCTCCTTGGATGGATAGCCTTATCATACTAGACCTTAATGCGACGCTTATTCACTTCTAGAGCCACCAAGGCATCTCGGTGCTGCTAATCAAGTTGCTCTAGGTGGACCAAACGCTCCTCCAATGGGGAAGTGTCTGGTAAGAGTTCTATGGCTAGCTTCAAAGAAGGAATCTCACACTCAACCAACAATACTGACTCCACTTCATGAACAAGTTGATATGGAGAAAAATTTGTGGCAGTAGGATATAACATAATGTGCCAATTCATCTTGCTTTGTGTGATGGTTCGTTGGAGAATGGATTTGAGTGATTTTTTGACTGCTTCTACCTATCCATTCGCTTGAGGGTAGTTAGAGGAGGAATGCTCTTTCTTATAACCTAACTTCGATGCCAACTCTTCCGTCATGCCATTAGAGGAAATTTGGGGTCTAAAATGGGCCTTATAAGAAAACCTGCCAAAATAAGTTTTTGTGAGTTGGAATACAAGAAACAATAGAATTTCAATAAAATCAGTCAACCATAATGGTTGAATTGACATATTTGTCATTAAAAAAAAAACTACTTTTTTTGTTCGTATTTTCGACATATCTCATTGTATTTTTACTCAAATCTCGATCGGGAGAGCTCGTTGGATGCGGAATTTGATTCTGCATCCAACGAGTACCCACACTGCATACTTTGGATGGACCCCACTACCCCAAAAACAAAAAATACCCGAAAAATGTGATGATGACATCATCATCACATTTTTCAGGTATTTCTTGTTTTTGGGGTAGAGGGGTCCATCAAAAGTATGCAGTGTGGGTATTCGTTGGATGTAGAATCAAATTACGCATCCAACGAGCTCTCCCAATTGAAATTTGAGTAAAAACACAGGGAGATATGTCGAAAATACGAACACAAAAAGTAGTTTTTTTCTTTCTTCCTCCAAAATTAATCAATATTATTTTATTATTTTAACTATTATTTTATTATTTTCCTTAGGAGGCCCATTTTAGACCCCAAAATTCCTCTAATGAATTCAGAAAGTGCGAGCCATGGTCAGTGACAACCTCCTTCAAAATACCGAACCGAGTAATAATATAGTTGAATACGAAGTGTGTGGCTGTCTCACCATCGGATTTAACTGTAGGCATAGCCTCATCCCATTTCATGAAGTATTCAACAGCTACTATGATATGATGATGCCCCCCAGTTGAAGATAGGTTGCAATCCATAAAATCAAGCCCCCACTTAGTGAAGGGACCGACGATGATGATGGGATTTAATGGGGAAGGTCGCAAGCACATATTCCATGCAAACACTTGGCAAGGGTGGCACTTCTTGATCGCATCTACACAATCTCTAAATATTGACGGCCAGAAATAACCCACTCTCAAGATTTTTTGGGCTCTAGAAAGCCCAGATAGATGATCACCACATGCCCCTTCGTGGAAATCATTCAACACAAGCTTAGCCTCCTCATGAGTTAAACAACAACACAAAATGGAATCTACCCCATGGCGGTACAAATTGTTATCCACTATGAGGTAATTCTTGGATACGTGACATAATCGTCATCGTTCATCCCGTGAGAGGTGAGTAGGAACATTCAATGTTTGTAAATATATAATAATTCCCCCATAGCATGTGTCCAAAGTTGAGATTAAGAATATGTGCTCATCGATAAACATATCTTCACAAACTATCTCCTCAGCTTCGCTTGGGAAATCTGATATAAACTCTTCAAAAATTAACGATTTCTTCGATTTTGCCGAAACAAACTCGAGATCGAATTCTTGCAAGATGAAAATCCATTTATTATACTTTCCCCCAATCATCCTTCGAGTGAGGATGAATTGAAATGGATTGACATGGGCTACAACCAAGGTCTAGCGAAGGAGAATATAATGTCTCAACCATTCAACCACATGTACGGTAGCTAAGGCAAGCTTCTCAACATAGGAATAAAGGATCTTTGCATCAATAAGATTTTGGCTAAGATAGTATATGACATGCTCTTGGAACTCCTCATGTTCTTGAACCAAAACCATACCAATCGTCTCCACGTGGCCACACAAAGTAGAAAATCACGGCTATATTCTAGGGGACTAATCATCGAGGGTGATGCTAGGGCTCACTTAAGCACATCAAAGGACTCCTGGGTTCACTCATCCCAACAAAACGTGGTGTCCTTATTCAAAAGACACATAAAGCCTCTAGTCAAATTGGTAAAACTGACAATGAATCTTTGTAAGAATTTTTCCATGCCTTTCAAACATTGAAGATGTCTAATGTTTTTTGGGGGAGACAACTGAAGTATTGCCTCTACCTTCAAAGGGTCGACTCTTATACCCTCCTTGGAGACAATGAACCCTAATAAGCAACCAGACTTCATGCAAAAGATGCACTTGTGAGGATTTAACCTGACCAAATAGTTGTGGCACCTTTCGAATACTAATTTCAAATGATAGGAATGATGCATTCTCATATGAGAATGAGTAGCAAGGTCATCCAAAAATACTTCGATAATCGATTTAATATCATGGAAGATAAAGGTCATAGCCCACTGAAAAGTGGCTCCGCTGTTCTTAAGGCCAAAATGTATTTTCCGATATGCAAAGTTTCCCCAAGGACAGATAAATCCAGTCTTATGTTGGTCCTTAGGTTTAATTTGTATCTGATTGTATCCGAAAAATCCATCCATGAAAGAAAATACCTCGCTACCCGCACACTCATCCAAGATTTGATCTGTAAATGGTGTGGGGAAATTATCTTTAGGGCAGGCACGATTCAAGTCACGGAAATTAGTACATATGCGGATCTTTCCCTACTTCTTATCAACCGGAACGGGATTTGAAACCCACT
The DNA here is from genome assembly GCA_001517045.1 of Pseudotsuga menziesii. NCBI lineage: Eukaryota > Viridiplantae > Streptophyta > Pinopsida > Pinales > Pinaceae > Pseudotsuga > Pseudotsuga menziesii. The sequence continues at coordinate 169,990 of LPNX010807906.1, forward strand.
CCATCAAGGGAATGGGATAGATAAAACCGACTTTCAACAGTTTCTCTATCTCTACCTTAATCATGGGTGCTTTCCTAAAATTCACTGCATGCAAGTGTTGTCGAACAGGTTTAGCATTGGGATAAGTTTTAATCTCATGTTCAATAATGCGAGGGTCGATACCTGGCATTTCATCGTAAGACCAAGAAAATATATCACGAAATTCTTTAAACAGCTCGGTGTATTATTGAATCTCATCATGGGAACATTCTACCCCAATACAGACATTCTCAATCCTGCTAGGATCATGAGAGATATTGATAGGAATGGTAGGAGATATATTTGCCATGTTCCCACTAGCCATCAGACCAGGAGAGCTTAATGGAACCATGGGACTACCAATTCTCTCACTAAGAACCTCCCCAAATTCCTCATGCTCCAAGCAGTCAAGATCGAGAAGAAAATAAGATCTATGATGCAACTCTTCCCAAGGTGGCTCAACCCCTAACATGGCCTCAATAATCACTTCTTCTGAAGGAAAAACACTATCAAGGCAGTTATGCACGTGAGAATACTGAACTACCCATGCAGGAAACACATATGAGTCCTCCTCATCCATTTGCGAAGAGGAAGGACTAGAATTTGCAACACACCCAATATTAGCTTGATAAGCTACCATAGTTGCTGGAAACAGCACGTCCGTCATGATGGGCTCATTCCAATGACTAGGTGTAGGAAGAATCCAAGGATCTTCCATATGACTCGTGTGAAAAGACACCGATCTCATAGATGTCAAAGCCTCACCGGAACTAGAACCTATCATAAGGATAGGTGCAGGGAAACTAAAGCTTCCCATAAGGGATGGATACATGCCCACACCCACACTCCTAGTTACCGGCTGAGAGTGCTCAACAATTCGAATGGAAGCTCCCGAAGATGCAATAACCGACGGATTCTTGAATGAAATTTGATCAATCGTAACTATATTCCCATTAAATGGAAAGCATACAATTAAAAATAGTGAAGAAGCTACGCTTGCATACTATACATCCAATTCCTACCCAGCAAGAGATTGTAGTCACGGGGTGCATCAACCACCTCAACTTCTATCGCAACTGTCTTTCCTCCCAAATGGACCTTACGGGAAGGAAGAATATTGTGCGGCCTAAATGATCTCCCATAAAACGAAGTCAACATGGTACTGGATTTAGACAACTCAGCCTTCCAACATGATAAAGACATCACAGAAGTAGCAGCGCCCTCACCAATCACAATGCACTTGACGATCATGTTAAGACATTCTACATGAATCAAAATAGACACATAATAAGGCAAGAAAGGCTAAAGTCCTATGGTTTGAAATTTAATCACAGAGGAAGAATTATCATCATTCACACCAAGGGCCGAAAGCAAATCCTTCCTTTGCAAAGGACAACTCTGAAGTACTTCTAGTGCAGACATTGCACAAGGAGTGTGGCCCAAATCCTCGACAACAGAATAGCTCTGGGTGGCTCAGGCATTAGGATTGTGCCCTGAACGCTTAAGGACTCCCTTAGGAATGTGAGGTGCAAATTCAGGTTTATCCATAGGTTTTTCAATATGCAAAGGATTCCTTGGTGGATCAAGTTCCTTTCCTGGGTTAGGTTGTGACGAACCATAGTCCTTCGCATGGGTCACAAACTTCATAGCATGCACCATGTTAATGCAACCATGACCACTACCCTCTGGTGGATCATGATCACCACCATATTGATCATGGGTCCTCGAGTTCATATTTTGATTGTGAGGTAAATGGTTTGTCAGCACAGCTGGGCCTTGCGCTAAGAATCTCGAGGCTTCATCGATACGAGGGAACAAGTAAGTGAGGTGATCATCCTTACATAGCTTGCAAGGAAACTTAACCTTATGTTTAGATTGATTGTCCCCCCCAGCATTTCAGGAATTCTTTTCATTAGTATTAGCATTTTCATTCCTATTCCCACCCTTACGATTGTTTTTACCCTTCTTTTTATTCCTTCCGGGTTGCTGGTTACCCTTCTGGTCCAACAATTGCACCGAAAGCACACTCGCCGTTTGGGTGGGTTGAGATGAAGACGTGGCTTGTCCCGAAGTAGATTGGTTGATTGAAAATTGACTGACCTGTTTCACAACCAAATCCATAGGTTTAGCACTCGCATAACCAACAATGCCATCGGCATGTGGTCCAGGTTTAACTTTGGGGTCGAAACTAGAATGCGAAGCATTGGGAATGATCTTATATAACAAACTGGATTGAGCATAAATCAAATCCAGTTCCTGTGCCTTAAAAATGGATTCTTCCTCATTTTCCACTCCACATGTAGAAACATCCTTCGCTATATAAGGCAATAACGAATTAAGGAACCATTCAAGGAGGAATTCCAGCGGTATAAAGGATTTAATCAACCTCTTCTATCTATGCCACTTTTGGATATGGTCCAAGATACGCGTGAATTTATCCTGCCAAAATGTCGACAAGAGTTTCGTACCAACATCATAACGCATTGGTAGCTGGAAGTGGTTAAGAAAATGCATCGCTAGGTCATCGAACAAAGCGAATTCTCCCTAGGTAACTCTATATACCATTTCGTGGAAGACCTTGTAAGGGTGCATTGAAACAGCCTTAAATGGATCAAATCTTGGTGTAAGGAATTTGAAGAGCACCATGGGTGAAAGGTAGTAAAATGTTCGCTCAGATCCTCTCCCGGTTTTACCTCGAATTTAGGTATGTCCAAGGGAAGCTTAGTAGGGACAGCCGACCAAGTCGGGTCATGAGATATAGGATCGTTTGTCAGTCTCAACAAGTCAGGAAGATTTAGTATTGTGAGGAAAGGGAGCCTAGGATGAGTAGTTCGATGGACCGCTCCCTGATAGTTCTAGTTCACATAGGTATGACTACCGTAACCACCATGGCCTTGGCCATAGTGCCCTCCTCTGATTTGACCCATGCAGGGTGGCATGGAAGCACCATAATGTGGTGTACCTTAACTATTCGAGGCTACAAAGCCGTAATTTGTATAGTAAGTGGGTTGTTGATACCCATACCCATAAGGTGAAGATATCTGTCCATACCGCGTCCCATAATAAGGTCCGTAAGTCATCCCATGAGATGTCCCATGAGACACTTCGTAAGTAGGAATATACGCTTCGGAAGTAGGAATATACACTCTGGAAGTAGGAATATACAATTTGAAAGTAGTAATATGACCTCTAGAAGCATGAACATGACCTCCCAAAACAACGGGTGGTACTTGAACCTGAGACACAACTGGTCAAGTAGTAGCAGTACGGACATGACTCGTAGCAACATTCCAGCCCAAAGGACCACGTGAATGAGGTGGAAGGTGAAAATTCGAAGAACTAGGGACAAAGGACGAAGGGACTTGTGAAATTATGTACGTGGTGTTCCCTATAGTCACTTGTCTTGGATTTGGTATCCTAATAGGATCACTAACCCTAGGCCTAGCAGGAATATGTGATGCAGCTTCCACCGTCGAGATGGAAGGTGCAATGTGACTTGTGCTCCTAAACCTCTCTGCATGGTAAGGAATAGGAGTGCCCCCAGGCATAGTGTTAGGCTCAAACTCCGACTTGACATGAAATGCCAAATCATGTGTGGGCATACCAGACATACCATAACTACCATAACTAGTGCTTGCGGGTTCATAATAAGTCTCATCTTCGGGCATGCCATATTGGTGATGCTTCAATTGGGGATCAACACTAGAGTAAGTAGGTCTATGATGAAAAGTACCTATCTCAGAAATTACAGGACCTAACTTAGTCATATCAGGTGAAGGATCATAGGTAGGAGTAAACTCCCCATCTTCCACTTGAATGGGAGAGGGTGGTTTAGGAATACCTTCTTCGTCGTCTCCCATCGTGTGTGAATCAATGTGCGAAGTAGTCCGCTTGGATTGTCTATCTCTATCTCCCAAAGGAGGAGGAGATGTAGAAGGCATAATTCCTGCTAAACGACGAGAATGGCGAGGTGCTGCACTCGAATCCACAATGACTCAAAAAATGTAAAAGACTCTCTAATTACGCAAACCCTAGCCAAGCTAATGTGCATAGAGAATACACCAATAAAATATAAAGCTAAACACAAGCAATAAAGGTTAGGATAAATGAGCTCTCGAATGAAGCAATTATGTCTCACCTAGGAGAGGCTTCATATTCCCATACACAACAAGCAAAGGTACATAACCAATTATTGTGGCCCTCAGCTTCAACACATAAAGCGACTGTGCTGTCCGACCCCAACCTAGCTGGGACACCCACAGAATAACCCCTACAAAGTACCCCCTCAATATCCTAGGTAAGGAAACTAAGTTCACATCAATATAATCAATTCTCAGGCGGACAGTCGCGGGTGGGATTCACTATATGGGAAGGGTAGCAAAGCCCAAAACTCTCGAAAGAGCCCCCAGATACAAATACAATCCTGGAATTATCTCTGGTGCTACTCAGTTATGACTAGGGGTCATCCCAATCAATAACCACTCACACTGCCTCATGCTTAACTCCCTTTTGAGAGGAGGATCCTGAGAAACACCAATTATACCAAGGAATTTCACACACTCACCTGGACATACACATACATGTTATTGTTTAGTGGTCTTGGAGAATTTACTCACAATGAACTATTCCAAGACCCTAAAACCTAATCTTGTTGGTGAACCTTATTAAATAAAATAGTGTAGTTCATTTTATTTAAGCATTGGTTTTATTGGCTTTATTACTCAAAAAAGGTAGATGACCGTGCAACCAATGGTGTTATGACGCAACATGAAGCACAATGCACACCTAACAATCAATGCAAATGCATTGTGTCCATGAAAAACAGGGTATGCTACTACATGAAATGCACAATTTTCTTCAAATGATAAATGCAAGCTTTCCTATATGAAATCCTGACTAATACTTCAAAGAAAATCTAGTGCAAGTACTATGCAAAATGAAAGATGCAATGCATAATGATAATCAAATATTTTTGGATTTTTTGAAATAAAAATGAGGTACTAAACGAAAAGAATGATTCTACAACCCCGATACTCTGTAAGCACACTCAAGCAGCACTCAAGCAAATTACTAAGGTAAAAGAAATCTAATGCACTAATCCCAAAACAAAAAATTGAAAATGCCATGACAAGAACATTCTTCAAAAAAGAAATTTTACCCTAAAAAAAATGTCTCTAGTCAGAAATAGAGGTGTATACAGACTCTAGCAGTATCAAAGGAGACTCAACAATCATCAAAATTCACCTAGAAACAATCAATCTTCCTCTAGAAGGAAAAACTAAGGGAATATGTGACTGTTCGTAGTAAAACCGCGTGTGTACGCGGATATAGCAGCGAAACCCGCATATATACACGATTGTGAGTTAAAAACTCGCATATAGGAAGAAAAGTGCATAAAAATAAAGGAAAACAGACAAGCTAAGACAAACTTCACACCAACCAAACACTACCAGGAAAATATGCCCCCAGACTCGACACAGAAATAGAGAAAAAAGAGTAATTCAAAGTCATTGAATGTTGACAGAAAAACCCCCAAATGACAACTACTAGGGACTTCCTAGCGGAGTCACCAATTCTGTTACGGAGAGAAATTTCTATGTCTTGGGGTACCACAATAGAGAGCTTGAATATAGAGATCAATCCTTTCCAATATGCAAGAGAAATCAAATATATAACACTAAAGGATCAAAACTCGTACCTTATTCCAGACGGTTGAAGTAGATCCCCTTTGAGCTTTCCAACTTTATCTTGAATTGATAAATCACTTCCTCAACAACAAGTAAACAAGACAAGAATACTATATATATTGGTGTTATATCTACTCTAGCATATATAATCAACAATGTATAAGCATTTGAAAGCATCCATGGATAAAATATTCATTCAAACATACATTATTGGGTAAAAAAAGATATTTCTATTAATATGAAAACAGAGATTACAATGAATACAACCTTTGTCGGCATGTCTGCGAATCAGAGAAACTGAATCCCCCACTTGGGCCTCCACCACATCAATCCTCCATTTCTCGATAGCAAGCTCACAAGCAAAAGGAAAGCTTGGGAAGAACAACAAAGTGCTCCAAGGGAGAAAGGGATGCAGACTCAAGAACAAGTTCCAGCAACAATGGACTATAGTTTCTTTGCTCTCAGTTCTCTTATGGTCTTCAATGTATCCAAAGGGTTCCCTATATAGCTTTTCAATGGGGCAATGAAAGGTCGAATCAGAGCGATCTCAAGGCATATGGAAGGCCAGGAGACAAGCGAGTCGAATCCATGTCAAGGAAAACTCCAAAAGGATTTGGATTTTTGTACACATCCTGATGTATGCAGTTTTAGACGTCAAACCCACGTATATACATGATAAGGTGTTTAAAAGTCGCGTATAGAAATTTTCACATGCTTTTAGGGATGGTACAAGAAACATCAAAGGACAAAAAATGGTCCAAAGGGTCTAAGGAGTCTACATAGGGACAGGGGAAGGCCATACAAGTGTGATTCACCAGGTGTGGTAAAATCAGCTATAACAGGCAATGACTCCAGCTAATGCATGGACAGATATCTCTGGGTGTTCTTCATGAAAATGAGTGTCAATAGGCGGCTGCTGAATGTCAACTTGGCCATCTACTGGATCCTGAGCAACTTCACAAATTTCAAGTGCATACGGAGAAACCACATCCAAGAGATAGAGCGTTTGTTCAGTACATTGATGTCCCCAAGTGAATTTCTCATCACAATTATAACAAAGTCATTTTTCCCTACGTGCACGCATCTCAGCTTCAGACAAATTCTTGATAGGAGTGGTTCTAGGAGTTGGAGGGGTTGGATGTCTTTGGGAAACCATATTTTTGAATGGAAAAGAATTGGATTTGGGGCGTTGCTGAGCCCTGATCTTGTCCTCCGCCAACTTAGCTAACCCTAGGATTTCTATCATTGTGTTGGGACAGAACATGTTAACCTCAGATCATATTATATCCTTAAGACCATTGATAAAACAAATCCTATAGGATGCATCAGAAAATCCTTCTGTGTGCTTGACTAATTTCTCAAATTCTATCTGATACTCGCTCACAGTGCCAGTTTGGTGAAGTTATGTGAGTGCTCCTGTGAATTCATCAAAACCACTAGGGCCAAATCGGTGCAAAAGAAGTTGGCAAAAATCTGTCCATTGGGGCTCTTCATGATCCTTGATGTACCAACATAATCATTGAAGGGCTTCATGTTCCAAATGAAATGATGCAAGTGGGAATTTGGTGACATCAAAAGTGTTATGCATATTAAAGTATTGTTCTTCCTTATGTATCCATACAGTTGGATCATCACCATTAAAGCAAGGGAAAACAATCTTTGGCCCATGAAATTGCTGGAAGAAGAGAACTTAGTGTCTGCAGAAGACTCAAGCTATTGTCACTTGCTCATGGTTGAATGCTGAAGATGGAGGTCAAGAAATCTGTGATCTAGATCTGCGAGTTTGGTCTTGAGGGTGACAAGTTCTTCTTCCATGTGTCTATTTTCTCTAGCATAGGTGAAAACAACAATAATTTTTTTTTTTGTTTTTTGGGAAATGGGTAAAAAAACAAAAACATAGAGGGTTTTGGAAAAGAAAATTTTTGAGTTGAGAAAGACGTGGGTGGGTAATTAGAGTTGACTAGATTTGGGACACTTTATGAAGGACAAGGAACATAAAATGTGAAGTTCAGAAGTGGGGTGAAAAATGGGAAAATTTGTCAAAGAGGCACAATGAAGAAAAATTCAAAATTGAACACTGTGGCAAAATTTGAAGGAAATTGGGTGAGAATTGAAAAAGTTATGGAAAATGTGGAATTTCGAGCTTCAAGAAGTGGAATTTGGGATATGGTCCTTAATGAATAAAATATTCAGAATGGAATGATGGGGGTGACGATGAATTTTCAACAGAAATGGAGCTAAATCAAGGAAGATGTGGATAAAAAACATAGAAATTTATACTCGTTTTTTTTTTTTTAAAGAAATGATCTATGGTGGTGAAAGAAAGTTGTGCTTTATCAACTTGAAATGTAGTACATGATCAGTGACAGTTCTAGAATTCTGTGTGTTATCAACTGTAAATAAATATGGACCCCAAGTATATTCGGCTTCCTAATGGTTCAAAAGTAGTCACTCGGCGACCAAGGCTGTCTCAGGCTTGAGTATTGGGGCAGTACGCCTCACTTCACAGCGTAGGTAAAACTGCTAACCACTTGGCCAAAAAATGATAGCTCTTTGGTTTTCCTCACTGATGGGAATCTAGTCAATCAGGTGGGGGTCGTTGCCCTTTTCGCTTGGCAGGTCCTCTCAATGGCCAGTTACTTCAGGGTTCCTGTGGTACTCCTCACAATGAATTTTAGGGCTATGCCCAAGTACATCCCATAGTTAAGAGAATAAGGTTTATTCCTTGATCTAAATGAATAGTACTACTACAAGAAGAAGAACTATTGCAATAATCACAGTTCTAGAAAAAATGTGGCAAAAATTCCACCTGATGCCCAAAAAAACTCGTAATTAGAGTTAGGGTTTTGAGACGAAATTTTAAAATCAGCATAAACTGATCTATATTACTCAAAATCGCTATTAAATCCTATCTCTAGAACTAGAACAACCACTCTGATTCTACCCTCATAATCAGAATAGAAATATGGGCACCCGATCAAAAGATTTTCACTCTGCAATTTTCGCAGCCGTCACCGAAATTCTGAAAAATTGCTGATTTTAAATCCGCAATATATCCACTTCCGAAACTCCAAATGAGATGTTTTTTTTTTTGAACTACATATTTTTACAATAGGAAGTCATATATGCAACCCATTTCTTCTAATTTTGTACAGAAAGTTTCAGAAATTGAGCTGAAATTCGCTGCCCAATTTTTCCCTCTATTTGTTTTTAGAAAAAAAAAATTCGCACTTGTTCCAAGGAAAGTGCTCTGATACCAGATGTGGAGAAACTCCTCCAATAAACAATAAAAATGCACAATATAACAGAAATATTGGAGCACAAAAGATATTTTATTGATCGTGGGCCACTTTGAGGGGGCAACCTCCTTTGAGCAAGCTCAATACAAAATAACTCTTCGATGATGTCATTGGCCTCAACACTTAGTTATATAGTAAGTCTAATCTAAACAACTATTACTCCCCATGAATGTGGGATAATAAAACATACTAACTAGACAACTTAACATCAACTATTAATCCCCATGAATGTGGGATAATACAACATAGTAATGGGATGACTTACAAAGCATATGCATCCAATAAAATATATTGACAAAATAAAGAAGAGGGTTGAAACGAGTTCTTAACAGTGTTTAAAGCATATATAGTCTGCATTATCCTTGAAATAAGAGACTTCCCCAGGTTGACAATCTATATTGAACACTATGTATGTTCGCTTTAATTAACTTGCATATAGGGTGCCCAACATTTGGCGCCGTTGTCGGGGAAGGATAATTATTAGACACCGTAGTAGTTGTATCTAGTAATTATATTTATTCATTTTTATTCAGTTTTTAAGTTTGCATGTTTTGGGTTGCATGAATACGAGAAGGGTATAGTGTGACATTCTTATAAATCCAAGAACCCCACAGAACACTAACATTGCAGGTGGTCGAGGCCATGAACAAAATCCAGCATTGGGAAGAAGGACATTCATTGACGATATGGTTGATAGGACTAATTATTCTACAAGGGCTCGCCATCAGGAAACACCTATTAGAAGAAGCCTAGTTACCCCTGGAGTGGCAACATCAGTTTCCATAGTGGAGAACACAAGAGGAGTTGTAACACCATCGGATATCCCTGTGGAGGAAGACAGATTTAGTACTACGGGATCAACTGACCGATATTTGATATATCACATTAACGGGAAGGTTGTGTTGATGTAATTGTAACTTCATAATGTATTCACTTGTATATTTTATGTATTATACCCTGATGTTTATTCTAGGAAGTTTTTGGAATGTAATTGAGTCATGTCATGCTCCGATGTTCAAATCGGGAGTTTCTATGATGTAAACAAGTCATGTCAAGTCATTGTGGGTAACCCTCCTATTGATCAAGGGTTAAAGTGCCCGCAGTTGTGGGGCCCTAGGGTTATAAGACTCTCCTAGTGAATTTGGCCCTAGTTATTTATTGTCAAGTCAAGAATTAGTATAAATAGAGGGTGAGCCTCTCTATTTATAAAACACTCACTCACTCTCAGTTGTACTGCATAGCTGAGGGAGAAGAAGTTGTTGGGGATACAAAGAAATAAGTTAATGTTTTCGGGAGATCATCTTACTATTTTGGGGTTTTACTTTTGGTGTTGATTCTATCTCTGAAGAAGTTGCGGGGTTTTCTCCATTTATGGTTTCCCCGAGGAAAAACACTATGTTCATTGTCTCTTGTTTTTTGTTGTTATGCTTGTTATTCTCTCAGTTAAAGATCCCAATATAATGCTAGCTTAAATGTTAAAAATATAACATGGTATCAGAGCTAACCTAAGAATAAGACATTGTGCATCTATAGGAACTAGGGCTTCCTAATTTTTGGATCTCTCTCCACATATTTTCAGCAAAAGAAGATTGGGCTAACTCTCCTCCCTAGGGCACATCTTTCTGTTGAAGCAGAATCTGATTCTGAGCACTTTCAGTTTTTGACCCAACACTACTGCCAGAAATTAGGGCTTTCCACAGACATGGAATTTTTGAGTGAGCCCAGGCCTGGATTGATATCCTCCTCAAAATCGAAGTTTAATATCAATATCAAAGCATTTGGTTTGACAGAACTTCGGGAAAGTAAAAACCTAATTTTCTCCTGAACCAACACTGGAGAAATTTAGCTCCAAATACAAATCCAATATCTTGACCTAGTAAGATCTAAATATTTTGCATTTCCATTTGAGGTTCTCAGTTAAGATGTCTCATCATACCAAGCTTGATGAAAATATCGAGGGAGCTAATAAATTTCGATCCTGGAAGTATAGGATCTCCCTGGTCCTGGAAGAAAATGAGTTGGACTCCTACATCAATGAGGAGGTTCCAGTTCCAAAGGAAGAAGAAGCTAAGGCCTTACATAAGAATAAGTTGGTTATGGATAAGAGGATTATTGATGATTCAATCAATGATCACCTCATACCACAGGTGTCCTCCCTAAAGACACCTAAAGCCATGTTTGATTCCCTAACCAAACTGTTTGAAGGGAAGAACATAAACTGGAAGATGACTTTGACGAACCAGTTGAAGAATGTAAATATCCAAAATGAGGAGACCATATAGTCATACTTTAGAAGGGTCTCCCAGATCAAAGAACAAATTTAAGCAGTAGATGAAGAAGTGGAGAATGCAGAAATTGTGATGACAACCTTGAATGGTCTCCCTAGGTCGTGGGAATCTTTCATCCAAGGAATCTGTGCTAGAAAGAAGCTAATCAAGTTCAGTAGAATATGGGAAGAATGCTCACAAGAAAAATATGGAATAGTAGCTTGAGAAGAAAAGATGGGAAATGAAGATCAAGCTCTCAGAGTACACTCCAAGAAAGGATGAAGGGAAAATCATCATCACCAAGGTAAGCATTCTCATCAGAAAGACAATTTTGTGAAGAAGGATCCATACAAACTCAGATGCTATACATGTGATGAAAGAGGACACTTTGCAAGAAATTGTCCCATGAATAAGAGTGGATCTAAGAAGAAGAAGAACTCCAAAAGAAGACATCATGCTCACACTGATGAGGATGATGATCCTCCCAGAAAGAGAGTAAAACAAGAAAGTGAAGACTCTTCAAGTGATGAAGAATATGTTCTGATCTCCAGTCTCACGGGAGCTGTCACACATGGAAGCAAATATTGGATTATTGATAGTGGGGCTTCCAAACACATGACAGGATTCAAGTAATCTTTTGAGAAACTATCCAAACATAATTCACCCCATAAGGTAAAACTTCGGGATGACTACCAATATCCCATAAAAGGTAGTGGTGAATCCTCCTACAATATAGACTCTGGAAAGTCTATGAAAATGAATGATGTATTGTTTATACCAGGACTAAAGAAGAACCTTCTCTCCATATCGGCACTAGATGCAAAAGGCATGAGGGTTGCATTTGTAGATGGCCAAGTCCTCATGTCACCAAGAGGAAAGACTATTGATGATGCAATAGTAATTGGAGAACAAGAAGGAGGATTATACAAATTGAAGGGCCATCCACAACAAGATTTGGTCCATGACACGCTAGAGCCAAATGAAATTTGGCATAGAAGGCTTGCACATGTGCATTACAGAGCACTACCACTTAAAAGAAAATCTATTGAAGGTCTTCTAGAAATTCAGGAAAAACATAAAGGAGTCTGCAAAGGATGTACGAAAGGAAAGAACACAAGGAAGACATTTCCAAGTAGCGAAAGCAAAGCAAAAGGAATCTTGGAAATCATTCACTTTAATGTATGAGGTCCAATGTCATACAGTTCTTTAAGAGGGTATGTATACTATGTTTTTTTTCTTGATGATTTTTCTAGGAAGACATGGATATACTTTATGAAGAAAAAAGATGAAGTATTCAACAAATTCAAGGAATTCAAAGCCTTGATCAAGAACCACACTGAAAAGAATATCAAGACCTTTCAATAAAATAATGGCAGAGAATTCACATCAAATGAATTCAAAGAGTTATGCAAAGATTTAGGGATTAAGAGGGAGTTATCCACTCCATATAATCCACAAGAGAATGGGGTTGCAGAAAGGAAGTATAGAATTATCATGGAAGCTGCAAGAGAAATGATTCATGATCAAGATCTTCCCATGCATCTTGGGAATAAGCTACCATAATAGTGGTGTATGTACAGAACCGTACTCCACATAGATTACTCAAGAACAAGACACCTAAAGAAGTCTTTTTCGGCAAGAAACCGGAAGTCATCCATCTTAGAATATTCGGTTGTCCAGTGTACATACACATTCCAAAAGAAAAGAGGACAAAGTTAGATCCTTCAAGAAAGAAGGGTATATTTGTGGGATACTCTAAAAACTTGAAGGCTTACAGAATATACTTCCTGGGATTCAAGAAGATCGACATTAGCAGGGACGTAACATTTGACAAAGAATCAGCCTACAACAAATTCAGAAAGAGACCTGCTGAAGATCCTGAAGAAACAGAAGCACCCAGAATTCATGACACAACCATGAATGAAGAAATTCAAGAAGAAGACCGAGAACTAGAAGAACATGTAGATTCACCTCAGGAGAAGAATCCTCACAAGAGGAAACCTACTTGGGTATGAGAAGCTATCCAAGGTGCAGAAATATATGGGGCTCCAGAAGAGAATCATAGAGAAAGAAAGAGGACCAGGTCCTGATCCAAGTATGTAGCTTTATTATGTGACTTCATCGATAAATAACCTTCAAACTATGAAGAAGCGGCATAAATAAAAGAATTGAAGGATGCTATGATTGAAGAATATCAATTGATCATGAATGATGTTTGGGATGTTGTCCCAAGACCAGAAAGGAAGTTTGTTGTAACTTCCAAATGGATCTACAAAATCAAGCATGCTGCAGATGGCAGCATAGAGAAATATAAAGAAAGATTCATGGCTCGTGGCTTCTCACAGAAAGAAGGAATATATTATGAAGAAAACTTTGCACTTGCAGCCAGATACACTTCCATCAGATCAGTACTTGCTTTGGCTACAGTGATGAAGTGGAAGATACACCAAATGGATGTCAAGACTGCTTTCTTGAATGGTGTAGTGGAATATGAAGTATATGTATAGCAGTGACTCAGTTTTGAGACACATGATAGGGAATCTCATGTGTGTAGATTGAAGAAATCTCTGTATGATTTGAAACAAGCACCCAGGACATGGTACAGCAGAATTGATGGATTTCTATCTAGTTTGGGATTTACCAAAAGTAAAGCAGATTCCAACCTTTACTACAAGTTTGAAGATGGTAACCCAGTGATACTCCTACTTTATGTATATGATCTGTTTGTAACAGGTATGGATGGGTTGATTGCTGATATGAAGAGGAAGCTTGCTTCCAAGTTCGAAATGAAGAACTTGGGTATGATGCACTATTTTCTAGGCATGGAGGCATGGCAGAATGTGGATGGAATCTCCCTCGGACAAGGGAAGTATGCAGTAGACATCCTGAAGAGGTTCGAGATGATGGAATAGAAGGCCATGACCACACCCATGGCATCGAATATGAAGCTATTGAGTGATGCTTCATCAAAAGCGGTTGATGCTACGATGTATCATTATATGATTAGGTCCTTAATGTACCTAATGAACACGAGACCAGATATTTGTTTTGTTGTGAACACCTTGAGCCAGTTCCTAACAGATCTGAGACATGTTCACTTGATTTATACAAATAATATTTTGAGGTACCTAAGGGGTACAATTGATTATGGGCTCAAGTATGAGGTGAATCAGAAGATTAACCTAGAGGGTTATGTTGATTCAAATTGGGCAGGAAGTTCCATCAATAGGAAGAGCACTTTAGGGTGTTTCTCTAGTATGGGATCAAGTGTGATCTCTTGGTTTAGAAGGAAGCAATCTTGTGTGGCACTGAGTACAGCAGAAGCATAGTATGTCACAGCTTGTTTAGCTAGTTATGTTGCAGTATGGTTGAGGAAGCTACTGTCTAATTTATTTGATCTCCAGTTAGATCCTACTTGTATATATTGCGACAACCAGAGTTGTGTGAAGTTGTCATAGAACCCGATGTTCCATGACAAGTCGAAGCATATCAAGATCAAGTATCACTATATCAAGGATATGGTGTAGAAAGTTGTAGTGAAGCTCTAGTATGTTGCAACAGATGAACAGATAGCTGATGTGTTGACAAAGACATTAGCTAGAGTGAAGTTTGAGTACTTCAGGGAGAATCTTGGTGTTCTCCATATCGAGGTTCCCTCCAAAGGGAAGCGATGAGTCCATGAACCATTCTAACATGGTGAGAGGATTGGTTCCTACCATGGTCAGATTTAAGGGCTGAGCCATTCTGTCATGATGAGAGGATTGGTTCCTCGCATGTCAAATATGAGTGCTTAGCCATTCCGATGTGACTATATGATTGGTTCCTACATGATCAAATATAAGTGCTAAATGCCATTCTTGGAATGGAGGCACCTAGTTAGTTACCAGGAACACTCAGTCTAGGACTAAGGGCCATTCTGATGTGACTGTAGGATTGGTTCCTACATGATCAGATGTAAGTACAGAGCCATTCTAATGTGACTGTAGGATTGGTTCCTACATTATCATATGTAAGTGTATATCCATTTTGAGGCAATTATAGGATTGGTTCCTACATGATCATATGTAAGTGTAGATCCATTCTGAGGTGATTGTAGGATTGGTTCCTACATGATCAGATGTAAGTGCAGAGCCATTCTGAGGAGATTGTAGGATTGGTTCCTACATGATCAGATGTAAGTGCAAAGCCCTTTCAACATGTAGGTAGGATTGGTTCCTCGCATGATAAAATGTAAGTGCTGGGCCTTTCTAACATAGAGGACTGGATTAGTTCCTCTCATTGTCAAATGTGAGTGCTAGGCCTTTTTAACAGGGTTGTGGGATGTGTTCCTACATGGTCAGATGTGATTCCTAAGTGTGCCTTTCTGATGTGATTATAGGATTGTTTCCTACATGATCAGATAGATATAAGTGATGGGAGAGCCATTCTAACTTAGGGTCAGATATAAGTGCTGGAAAATACCTACATGGAGGCTAGTCCTACAACTAGCCTAAAAAAGGGTTGGCTCTGTAGAACTTCCTATGATGAGAAGAATCAAGAGATAGCACCTATGATGATGGTCCAACAGAGATGTTCAAGAACTAGAGATGATCCAAATCGAGTGATGATCCAGATCTAGTGATGATGCAGATGAGACAGAGAAGATGACTTGTGTTGCTAAATTGTGTTGAGAGAATAAATTCCTAGTTAAGAGGGGCTGTTGATGTAATTGTAACTTTGGAATGAATTCACTTGTATTTCTTATGTATTGTACCCCGATGTTTTGATAGGGAGTTTCTATAATGTAAACAAGTCATGTCAAGTCATTATGGGTAACCCTCCTATTGATTAAGGGTTAAAGTCCGTGCAGTTGCGGGGCCCTAGGGTTATTAGAATCTCCTAGTGAATTCAGCCCTAGTGAGTTATTTTCAAGTCAGGAATTAGTATAAATAAAGAGTGAGCCTCTCTATTTATCACACACTCACTCACACTCAGTTGTAGCACATAGCTGAGGGAGAAGAATTTGCTAGCGCTAGAAAGAAAGAGGCTACTACTGTTGGAATATCATCTTACTGTTTTGGGGTTTTCTCCATTTATGGTTTCCCCGAGGAAAAACACTGTGTTCCTTATATCTTGTGTTTGATTGATGTGTTTGTTATTCTCTCAGTTTAAGATCCTAATATAATGCTAGCTTAAATGTTAAAAATCCAACAGGTTGTGACAGAAGAGGAGTGGACATAGCTCCATAAAAAGATTAATGATCAGTGGAAGCACGAAGAGGATAAAACAAAAGAAGACATGAGCAACAGACACGATCCCAAAGATCACGAAGAAGCAATGGGTGAAAATCAGCATCATGAGGGTAAATCCCCTGCTGAAGGGACGGTTTCTACACTCCACTTCCCAATTCAACAGTCAGAGGGGATAGCCCCCATGAATAATATATCACCATCGGTGTTGCCTCATTTTTATGGAAAAGTGGCAAAGGATCCGGATGAATTTCCTTTTGAATTTGACATCCTCTATCGTAGCTATGACTACATCACCAATGGACAGAAGCTAAAACTTTTTTCTACCACTCTAAAGGACAATGCATTACGTTGGTTCATGATCCTGGGTGGGGGAACGCTCACTACCTAGGATCGGATGAAATAGGTGTTCCTAGAGAAATATCAAGAGTATTGCAATACCAAGGATAAGAGAGAAGAACTACTTAAAATGGTACAAAGGGACAATTGAAATTCTGGAAGATTTAGTTGAAAGGATTTTATATAATGTGCAGAGAGCTGGACAGACTAATATGGGGTTATATGTGTTCAAAATAATCCTACTTCATGGGATTAGGGAATACTTCCTAGACATGTTGAACCTGTTAGGAAAGGGGGATATCTTAAAGGATTCCTTTGAAAAGATCATTGAAATATCCAAAAGGTATTCCAGGGGATCTTCCAGGAACAACAAATGGTATAAACGAGACAAATTAGAACGTGATGTCTTCAATTCATCTAATGGAGGAGCCACCTGGGCAGGAATAAGCAATCTCCTTGAAAAATTCAAGACAAAAATGATGAGCTCCATCTCTTCAAAAATAGATGTCCTGAGGGAAAAGCAGAAACAAGGAGTAGAGGATCTCACACTTGGTATATTTTTCCCTAAATGTAGGAAGAACCACCATTTGAAGGAGGGCCCGCTCGACAAGGTAGAAGTGTGTCAGTTGTGTGAGCTGAACCATGACACAAAACAATGCCCTTCACTACCTCAACTGAAGGCAGTTCTGCAGGAATCAACTCCAGATGTTGAACCAGCCTACTTTATTGCACAGAAAAAGCCCTGGCAGCCTCGAAATCAAGGTATGGCTCCAGAATTTTTTTCATTTAAGAATAAAATGAATAATTGGAATAATATGCAGCACATGAATACACAATTCCCTTCATCGTATTCTAACCATCAATGGTATCCCTCTCAACCTCTGATGCAAAATTTTAACTCCTGGAACCCTTGGATATAGCCACCAAACCAACAAAATTCTTGGTCTCCTCGATTGAGGAACTAGTTTCCCCATAACCAACCTCCTTAATAGCTTCTACATCAAACATTTCTGCATCAACCATACCGTCCTCAACAATACCCTCAGCCTTATCAGTAGTCGTAGCTGCAACTCCAGAATAAGGTTGTCCCCAATATGTCTATATGACCACAGCTTCCTGCTCAACCTAACCCTAACCCAAGTAATAAAGAAGTCCATCAATTTGAGACTTACAACATGCCCACTTACTCCATTACTCTAGTTCCCTGCAACGACATCTGCTTACGATCAGGGAGGGTAGTGGAGCCTTTGGTCATTAAGGATGTTCCATCCTCTATGGATGAAGAAAGGATGAACCAATAGTATTTATCCAATACAATGAACCCCATTATTGAGGATTCTGAACATACTACCAATATGCCAACTAAAACACAAGAAGACACATTTATCGACACACAGCCTACACAATTGATTAGGGAAACACCATACCCTGAAAGATTAACACTACCGAAGGTAGTGGGACAACCTCAATTTAACCTCTTAGGAGAGTTTAAAAATATCTATGTCAAAATTCCACTCCTTCAGGCCCTTCACGATGTACCTATCTATGCCAAAACCGTTCAGGATCTGTGTACAAGGAAACCAAGAAGAAAACCCAGGGATCCTCCCACTGTTCATGTCATAGGGAAATTATCTTAATTAATACGGGGAAAAACTGTCTTGCCAAAATACAACAATCCTAGGAATCCCACTATTACTGTGCAGATTGGGAGCATGCAGATACCCAACATACTACTAGATTTAGGTGCAACAATTAATGTCATGACCATTGAAACTGTAAGGAAACTTGGGCTCACTAATCTCAGGCCAACTCCTACCGCTTTAGAACTAGCAAATAGATCCACTATTAAAGCTGAAGGAATCTTGGATGACCTCATTATCTCAGTTGATTCATGGGAATATCCTACTAACTTCTTGGTTTTACAACCTAATTCGCAGCTAGGAGGACACCCATTGATCCTAGGAAGGCCCTGGTTAGCTACAGCTGATGCTTGCATCAGCTGTTGGTCTGGTTCTATGACCATATCAGATGGAACCCAGATAAAGAACCTCACTCTATATCCTCTAGCTCGATTGAGCCTAGAAGCTAAAAATTCGTTATGGATGGAGCCAAAGGAAGAAGAGGGAGTTCATCCATTATTAACGATAGGGAAGGCCTTGAATTTTAAATATGAAACTAAAGACGATGCCATTAATAATTTCATCAATGAACCCACTTCTGTCAATAAGAAAATTTATCAGATCCTGAATGCTACTTTAGGTGAAGAAGAACAATAAAATATCATAGAGGAGACATTAGTCAGTGATACGCACATAGTTTCAGTGTTTAAAAATTTCAAAAGTGTTCCTATCGAGGTAGAGACTGGAAAAACCTTGAATATCAATCCCAGTCTTTCTCCAGATGAATAGGAACGCCTAATCACTCTCTTAAAAAAACATAAGGGGGAATTTTCCTGGGAGTACACCGACATGAACGACATCCCTTCTAATCTGTGCACCCACCACATTTATATCAAAAGTGACTCTCGACCTGTGTGCCAGTCTCAACAAAGAATGAATCCCAATCTTAGGGACATAGTGAAGGAAGAAATTTAGAAACTCTTGGAAGCAGGATTTATATATCCCATTTCAGATAGCGAGTGGGTGTCTCTAGTCATGATAGTACCCAAGAAGAATGGTAAATGGAGAGTCTATGTGGACTATAGAGAGCTGAACAAGGCAACAAAAAAATATCACCTTCCCCCGCCTTTCATCGATCAAGTACTTAACACCTTATCCAAGAAGAAGTTTTTCTCCTTCTTGGATGGGTTTAGCGGGTACAATAAAATCCATATTGCTCCTAAATACCAGGATAAAACTACCTTCACATGTCCCTGGGGAACTTTTCCATACAAAGTACTTCCCTTTGGCTTATGCAATGCACCAACCACATTTCAAAGAGCTGTGATTGGCATGTTTTAAGAATTGGTTAATGATAGTATGGAAATTTTCATGGATGATTTTACTCCTTATGGCAAAGACTTTGACTAAGCATTGAAAAACTTGGAAAACATTTTAACACGTTGTGAGCAGACCCAACTATCTTTGAGCACTAAAAAGTGCCATATGATTATAAGTGAAGGTGTAGTGTTGGGGCATTTTATCTCTACTGATGGAATCCAAGTAGACCCCTTTAAAATTAGGGTAATAAAAAATATACCTACTCCTGGAACTCGGAAATAATTGCGTAGTTTCTTAGGGCATGATGGATATTATAGAAGATTTATAGAAAACTTTTCCAAGATTGCCTCTCCTTTGTTTTCATTGTTAATGAAGGGTGTGCAATTTACTTGGAATGAGGCATGCTAGATAGTGTTTGTTCATTAGAGGAAATTTGAGGTCTAAAATGGGCCTCCTAAGGAAAATAATAAAATAATAGTTAAAATAATAAAATAATAGTTATTAATTTTGGAGGAAGAATGAAAAAAACTACTTTTTTGTTTGAATTTTCGACATATCTCCCTATTATTTTACTCAAATTCTGAGCGAGAGAGCTTGTTGGATGCAAAATTTAATTCCCCATCCAACGAGTACCCACACTGCATACTTTTGATAGACCCAACTACCCCAAAAAAAAGAAATACCTGAAAAAATGTGAAGATGATGTCATCATTGCGTTTTTTCAGGTATTTATTTTTTTGGGGGTAGATGGGTCTATCAAAAGTATGCAGTCTGGGTACTCATTGGATTCATAATTAAATTATGCATCCAATGAGATCTCCCGCTTGGAATTTGAGTAAAAACACAGGGAGATATGTCGAAAATACGAACAAAAAAAATAGTTTTCTTTTATGACAAATATGTCAAATCAACCATTATGGTTGACTCATTTTATTGAAATTCTATTGGTTCCTGAATTCCAACTCACAAAATTTATTGTTTGCGTGTTTTCTTACAAGGCCCATTTTAGACCCCAAATTTCCTCTAATGAAACTTAAGGAGAAGCTGTCCACAGCTCCCATCCTAAGGGGGCCCAATTGGACCCTACCCCTTCACATTTCTTCAGATACCTCTGATACTGCCATTGGAGCAGTTTTAGGACAGCAGGATGGTCAAGCACATTATGCAGTTTATTATATTACCGAAAACTTAGACCCTGCTGAACTTAATTATATTGTTATCGATAAGGATTTTTTATCCATTGTTTAGTCCATTAAAAAGTTCCAACATTATATTACTGGATATCCTACCTTTGTGGAGAGTCACCACTCAGCCATCAAGTATCTAATGAATAAACTTGTTACAAATGCTCAGGTAACTAGATGGTTGTTATTATTAAAGGAATTTGATATCAGCATTATAGAGAGACCTAGAAAAGAAAATGTTGACACTGATTTCTTATCTCGTTTTACTAACAGTGATGATAATCTGGATGTTGAGGACCCTTTTCCAGATGAACAATTATTTGCAGTTTCAGCTCATTCCCCTTGGTATGCAGATGTCGCTAACTACTTGGCTGCAGGGAAGCTTCTAGCACATTTTTCAAAAAGAGAAAAGAGGAAGATCATTCAACAAAGTGCCAGGTATTGTTGGATAGACGGTCATCTCTTCTACATGGGCCCTGATCTTGAGATCCGAAGATGTGTAAGAGAATATGAAATATTCCATATTCTGAAGGCCTACCATGACGAGCCTTATGGGGGACATTTTGCAGACAAGAGGACAGGACACAAAGCGTTGAGAATGGGCTACTATTGGCCGACATTTTTCAGGGATGCAAAAAAATATGTCCAGTCTTGTGACAGCTGCTAGAGGATGGGCCAACCTAACATATTGGATCAAATGCCTATTCAAACACAACTATTGGTTGGTCCTTTTGATAGATGGGCCTTAGATTTTGTTGGCCCAATCAACCCTCATTCCAGGAAGAAATCCTACACCTTGGTTTGTATCGACTACATGATGAAATGGGTAGAAGTTGTGGCTTTGGTGAAAGCCAATGACCAGGATGTGATCGAGTTCCTGTATGGTGAAATATTTACCCATTTTGAAGTACCAAAGGAAGTGGTTACAAATGGAGGACCTCAGTTTGTGTCGCATTAATTTGAATCTTTGCTATGGAAGTACCATATTCAGCATCAGATAGCTTCACCATACCATCCCCAAGCCAATGGCCAGGTAGAAAGCACTAACAAAGTTATTGAAGCCATACTTACCAAAATAGTAAGGATCCATCGTAGATATTGGGATGATAGACTTCCGAAAGCATTGTGGACATATCATACTACTTGGCGCAATACTACAAGTTTCTCTCCTTATGACTTGGTGTATGGGAAAAGTGTTGTCTTACCCATTGAATTTGAAATCAATACTTTGAAGACAGCTACAGAGGTAAAATTAGATGTGACTGAAGCCCAGAAGAGAATATTGAATCAACTGAATGAACTTGACGAGAAACGTTTAGCTATTGTGGATCAGACAGTATTAATCCAGCAACAGAGATCCAATTGGAATGACCGATTCATCAAAAATAAAGTCTTATACAAAGGATACCTAGCATTATTATACAATTCAAGATTCAAAAGGGACTTCAAGGGTAAGTTACGCACAAGATGGTTGGGCCCATACCTGGTAGACAAAGTATTTGATAATAGTACAGTCTACCTCGTAACCATTGATGAGAATCGTGCACCATTATTTGCTAATGGTCTCAGGCTGCGACTGTACCATAAGCCCATTTCGAAGGACACATTCACTTCATAGATTGCATCTGATCCGAAATACCAGTAAGAACAAGGGCATGAATCTTTCTTTGCCCCTGTCAATTTTTAGATAATCGCTTTAAATCTTACATAAATTTTTGTACATAAATAAATTGATATTTTTACTATTATTTTTATCTTTTTCCTTTGCACTTGATCCGGTTTTTTTAGAATATGTGCAGGGATGTGCCTGAGGAGAAATGGTCATGATCATTCCTAACAACCAGGGTCATCTTTTTGTAACTTCCTGCATCAAAAGAAAACTAATTGAATAGTTAGCTGCAGCTGCAACACCATAAAATACCGCCCTTTACCCTGTTCATGCAGCTGCAACACCATAAAACTTTTCCTATTTTTCTGTTTTTCTATAGTTGCAACACCATAAAATACCGCCCTTTACCCCGTTTGTGTAGCTGCAACACCATAAAACTTTACCTATTTTTCCATCTTTTTCTGCAGGTGCAACACCGTAAAATAGCGCCCTTTATCCCATTCCGCATAGCTGCAACACCGTAACTTAATGGCCTTTTCTGTCCCACGCGGTTGCACTCTGTTTAAATTCTGCCCATTTTTTTACCTTTTTCGGTAGCTGCAACACCATTTCACTCTTGTCCATTTTTACCTTTTCTGGAAGCTGTGACACCGTTTCAATCTTGCCCATTTTTACCTCTTCCATTTTTACCATTTTTACCTTTTATGGAGGTTGCGACTCCACCAAAACTGGTTGTTTTTTTCTATGATTCACAGCTGCAACTTAGCCAAACTAATTGATTCCTGTATGGCATGTGGCTATTACTACTCCAATATTGGAAGAACTCTTTGCAACCCTGGTTCGCGACTCCTCCATATCTGGCCCCAATTCCTGATGCCGGCGATTCCGATTTACTTCGCCACATTCATTATGTTTCCGGCAAGATTGACAAGATGGTTTTGGTCCACCTGGAGAAAAATTAATTACATCACGCCCGCAATGATGATCAAATTTAATTGGCTCTTCACATGCTTTACTATTATCAAAGGTCACCGTTCATCGCATATTTACGAAGGTATGGTTCTGATTATTTACTTGATTAAGCATTAACTAGATTTGACAACATTAATCATAACTTCCTTTCTGCGCCCATTATTACACCCGCATACCGTTAACTGTCCACTTGTATGAATTAATGGCCATTTAAGCTTATCTGATAACCACCATCTCTCTTAATTTGGGATAAATTTCCAAACATTTCCATGCTCTTAACTTTTCGAATTTACCCAACTCCATTCTCAGTTGTTCATGCATAGTCTGTACATTAATCTCCACTGTCAGGACCTATAATCTGTCGGATTGATAAAGAATTATGAATTCAAACAAACATGGGTATCCCTACTCGGAAGGAACCTCCAAATACATGAGAACTGAGAACAAATGCTGAAATTTTTGCTATTTTTGAAGCTGCGGGCTGTACTGAATTCTTCTAATGCCTGAATGGGTTTCATCGAGAGACAGCTCTACAATTTTCCTTAAATATTACAGAAACCCACTCAGAGGTTAGGGGGTTACATATAGAAGTCTCTGAATTCATCACCCTTCCTCAAGTGGGAAGAGCCTGGTTTGGTCAAAGAACCCCCAATGCTGCTACAGTACAATATTTTCTAATAGAGGGGGAGCAAATTAGTCAGTCAAGGAGAGGGATAGCATTACAGTAACTGCCTTGGCCATGGGATCAAGAAGCAGTATTCCTCAAGAAGTATATCACCTATGAAGGTAGGTATCAAACTATTTATTATTCTGAACTTGCTCTATTATCTCATCTACACCATAGGGCCTTACTAAACATTCCATTTTATCTATTTAATGACCTACACCATATGGAAGGGTTTGTTAGAACAACCAGGCATCCAAACTCCTCCCTTACCCACCATGGACTAATCAAATTAATAATCTTAAGGGCCTTACTTCAAAGGAACCAAACTTCTGAGCAATTCACAGGTTAAATTCAAATAAACCAGGAACTCGCCCTTTTTCCTGGTGTTCCAATAGAGGAAGAAGTAGAAGTACCTATACTCTTGGGGGTTGTTCAAAACCAAGAGGAGCATGCAAATTTATAGTTGGGGGGAGATGAGGAGCAACAAGAGGATCAGAGTCCCTCCAATTTATTTGGGGGGGGGGAGGGGGCGAGATGATACTGAATCAGATGATCAGTCAGATGACCAAGCAGAAGAATTCGAGGAAAATGCAAGAGAAAAAATTGTGGAAAGATTAAATAATATGGAAGCTCTGACAGCAGAGGCTGAAGCTGGAGTAGAATTAGGATGTTAGAGCCACGATAAAAGAAGGAAACATAGAGGTATTGACCATTGATTCTTCCCATGAATGGGGGGGAACTGTGATTGAACAAGAAGAGGAAAATGTTGAGATAGAAGATATCCCTTCCACATTAGCTGCAAATCTAGAGATTCCTGCACCACAAAAGAAAAGAAGGAGATCAAAAGAAGAGATACATGCATCACCACCAATAAGAAGAAAAAGAACTAGGTCGGTTACAATAGTTGAAGTAGGACGAGCAATATGGGCTATCTTAGAAGCACAGATTGAATTCCCCATTCTGAGACCCAAAGAAAAATGATTCCCCACAAGAACTGGCTGCAGAAGAACCTAAAATTGAGGGACTTTTGTATGAAAATGGTCTATTAAAAGAAGAAGTACAATCACTTTGAAAAGAACTATAAAATTGGAAGGAAGCATGCAGGATGTAGGTAGAAAGGAAGTTGCACACACTAGTTGAAGCTATAGACTGATTAGAAGGATCACCTGCTGTCGAGGATGGTGAGGAGGAAGAAAGAGTGGTCTACCCTGTGTGTGGAGAAATTTTTAACTAGTCAGGCTACAAAGTCATAGTTCGTGCCTTTGTGACACAACAACCCGTACCAGTAGTTGTGGAAGAACAAGGACAAGAAGCACCTAAGATAGAAGTGGGGGATGCAGAAATGATCCTTGGTATAGAAAAGGGGAAAATGAACAATTACAGTCACAGCCAACAGAAGAAGGACAATCTGATTGGAAGGATGGTGAAGCTCCCTAAAATCAACTTCAGCAACGGGAAGTAGTAGATAAACAGGGTGTTGATACACAAGAACCAGTATTTTCGAATATTCTTGTTGAAGTTTCCACCCAAATTGGGGCAGATGAACCAGAGGCTGAAAATATTCCTAATTTTAATGAAGAAGTCTGTGCTGTGACTCTTGAACCATCTCAAAACACATAATTAATAGAAATGGAACCCCATCAATAGGAAAATGAGGAAGTTAACCAGGATGTTGTCACACAAGAACCAACATCCCTAGAAATTTCTATGGAGATTCTCAGGTAGCAAGAAGAAATCAATCTCGAAATTGATATAATTCTTGATTTGGATTTAGGAGAGGATGAACAAATGCAATCACAATCCTCAGGGGACACTGAAATCCTCGAAGAACAGCTCCATATTGCAGAAGACATGGAGGTAAATCTACAACCCAGAAGCATGAAGAAATAGAAGGGCAAGGCTCTGTTACACAAGAACCAGTGGCCTTGCATCCCCCTGTCAAAGCTGCAGTTTACAATCAAGTAGATGGGGAGATAAAAATTCAGGAAGAGGTTGCCACACAAGAACCAAGACCTTCACAAGCAGATGCTAAGGTTGCTATAGGATAACTCCAAGGAAAGGTTGTTGTTACACAAGAACCAACATTTCCAGAAGTTGTTTCAGAGGCACCTATGGTTGAAGTTGTTGAATGAGAAATTCAAGGAAGGGGTGATGTTACACAAGAACCAACACCTCCAGAATTGATTTTAGAAGTATCCATGCAGGCAATACAGGATGTTCAAATTGGAACATCAGATGATAAGATATGGACTCAAATTCCTCAAAATTTTGTCAATTTGGATTCTGATAATGAAGAACATGCTGAAGATGAAGAAATCCAGAGGCTAACAAAAGAACTCTCAATCCTAAGAATAGAAGTGAGGAAGTGGAGGAGTCAGGTGGAGAGGTGTCAAGAAGGGATGGTTTCCCTTGCTGAACATAGAAATACCATCAGGGAATTGAAGGAAAGATGGGAAGAAGAACTCATGTTCCAGAAACTCCATTGGGAAGAGATACAGAAGGAGATAAAGGAGATAAAAAAGTTCAAATCCATGCAGGTGGAAAAATATTAGCTGTATACTCTTTATCAAGAATTGTTGGGTACCAGAGTACTATCCTCCTCTTACCCTGTGTTTTTATTTGAGTAGTTCATTTGGTTTAAACTAAGGGCTGTAAAAGAAGGGAGACCATATGAATTAGCAACCTCAGCTAAATTCCTGGAAACATTTCTGGAAAGTGACTTGAGGAGCAGAACTTGATTTGTAAGATTTATTTGCATGAGTTGGCTTGTCCCTTGGATCACCATTCGAATCCTACCCCTTTCTTAGGTGACGTTCAACTGAGGGATTTTTCCTTTTTTGTTAGTAATCATGTTCAGTGGGAAATATCCTTCCAAAATTTCTCTCATAATGAGTCCCACTCTAACCTTTGGATTCAAAACGAACCTCAAAACCCTCATCTTCTCCTTGCTTGTCAGTAGAATGTACTCGCATGTCCCATACAAACTCAGCGGATGATGGAATTTTAAGAAAAGGTTATCTCTACTTGTGTCAGCTAGATTTCCAAGCATCAACAATTGGCTTTGGAAGGTAGCTAGCATAGATGGCAGGCTTCCTCTTCAACCTTGAAGAATAGAGATCCCTATTGTTACAGGAATTTTAAACATGCACTTTCCATGGTTGAGGGATATGTTGGATGCATGAAGGAATTTTATTAGAGGAATTTTGGGGTCTAAAATGGGCCTCCTAAGGAAAATAATAAAATAATAGTTAAAATAATAAAATAATAGTTAAAATAATAAAATAATATTG
>LPNX010807906.1:197525-211262 GCA_001517045.1 Pseudotsuga menziesii
CACATTTTATTATAAGGCCCATTTTAGACCCCAAATTTCCTCTAATGGGAGTTAATTGGCTAGGACTCAAATTCAGATTTCCTTTCATTTGGTGGCCAACAAGACCATAGAGGGAAGACTTCTCATTAACAAAGGCAGAAGAGAAGATGTGTTGGAGATATTGAGTTGTCCATAAGGGATTCTTAGAAAAACAGGGAATGTCTAAATTCCCATATAACTTTTCTTCTCTCCATGAACGAAGTACAATGCCAGATTCAAATTCAAACTAATAGAGGTTGTTGCATGGGGAAAATGCAACATGACAGTTGTGGGGAGATGTTGGGCCAAGAAATGACCCCTTTTTTACCACCTTTACCTACCTCTTTTTGCCTCATCCTACTCCATTATGTACACTAAATAGATTTTTTTCCTTCACTTGGTCCATCAATTCATACAGGTATGGTTAATCATTGTCTTATTTTATTAATGCTTAGGATTGCTGTAATCAGGGCTCTATATCTTGAATTATGCTAACATATGGTGGTTTTATAAAGTTAATGTGAGATGTAAAGGATACAGGTGTAGCAGGGTGAACATGCCATGAGAGGAATGAACATTCATTGCTGAGATAATCACCATCCATTCCATCGCTTCCCAAAGAACGTGGTCAAAGGATACTATTCCATGCAAGCTGTACAAAGGTAGATGCAACAAGTTGCAATATATTTGGATGCAACGGTGTATCGCTGCTCAAGAATAGCTGCAATCCATGGAGTATCTTCTCGATTGATCAATATTGTCATTTATGGATCGAGTAACAACCTTTCTATATTTTCTACTAGATGTAAAGGATACACCGTGTAGCAGGCTGAACATGCCAAGAGAGGAATGAACATTCATTGCTGAGATAATTTCCATCCATTCCATCATTTCCCAAAGAACACAGTCAAAGGATAGTATTCCATGCAAGCTGTAGAAGGTAGCTACAACAGGCTACAATAGATTCGGATGCAACAGTGCGTCACTGCTCAAGAATAGCTGCAATCCACAAAGTATCTTCTCGATTGATCATGATTGTCATTTCTGGCTTGAGTAACAACCTTCCTATATTTTCTTCTTCCATCTTGCCACGGCTATAATATCTTATCGTAATTGGGGAAGCCTAAAGATCATAGATCTTCATGGCTGCCCGATATTAGTGGGAAGAAGTTATGATTGTAATTGTATAAATACTGGGAACTATTCTGAGCCAAGGGTTGGAAATTGATCGACTATATTGTATAAGCTGTGACAAGGGTTGTGTGTTCATCTTGCCATTTTAACACAAGGAGTTTGATTCTTTAGATCTCAACGTTCTAACGTGTGCTACTTCCAACATCTCTGTACAAAGGTTGGGCCCGCCTTCCCACAGGGATTGCTGAGTTAATTAGGTATTTTATTTATTCTATTGTGTAGTTTGAATTTTATGATAAATTCATTTATTTACAATAAGCTGCAACAGTCATCGATTTGTCGTGTGTTCATTTGAATGATCAGTAATTGCATCCCTTGTAAACTGCAATGGTGTGGTGTGACAATCGACTGTGTCGGTTAACTTTCTCTTATGTAACTGTGTGATAGGTGTGACAGCCTTGTTCATCCCTAGTTCTTTCAATTGTTGTTTTCTTTATATCCTTGCATTTCATCCCTTTACATTTATAATTGTAGAACTTAATTCCTGCACTTTGAATTCCTAGATTAAGTTGAATTAAGATAGTTGAGATGGATCTTCATATGGCTTGGTAATTGAGGATTTAACTTTTTGCAAAAGTAATCTAGATGTCTATTTCCTGAATCTTTTAATTCTAGATTAAGGATGGTAAGAAGGTAAGCTAGATTAAGTAGATTATGGGATGAGTTGGGATGAACAAGAAAGTACGGTCCTCCTATTGTTCTTCATCTCCCCCCAACTGTACATTTGCATGCTTCTCTCATATTTGAACATCTGCCAAGGGTACAGGTACTTCCATTTTTTCTTCTATCGGAGCACCAACCAAAAGGACAGATTCCTGGTTTATTTGAGTTTG
The DNA here is from genome assembly GCA_001517045.1 of Pseudotsuga menziesii. Classification (NCBI taxonomy): domain Eukaryota; kingdom Viridiplantae; phylum Streptophyta; class Pinopsida; order Pinales; family Pinaceae; genus Pseudotsuga; species Pseudotsuga menziesii. The sequence continues at coordinate 199,571 of LPNX010807906.1, forward strand.
ACTTGTGAATTGTTCCCAGGTTTGGCTCCTTTGAGCTAAGGCCCTTAATATTATTAATTTGATTAGGCCATGATGGGCAAGGGAGGAGTTTGGATGCTTGGTTGTTCTGAAAAACCCCGCCATATGGTGTAGGTCTTTAAATAGATAAAATGGAATATTAAATAAGGACGTATGGAATAAATGAGATAGTAGAGGAAGTTCAGAATAATAAACAGTTGAATACCTACCTTCGCAGGTGATATACTTTTTGAGGAAGACTGTTACTTGATCCCACGGCTGAGGCAGTGATTGTAATGCTATTCCTTGCCTTGACTGACGAATTTGTTCCCCCTCTAGCAAAAAATCCTGTACTACGGTAACAGTGGGGGTATTCGACCAAACCAGGCTCTTCCTACCTGAGGAAGGTCGATGAATTTAGTCATTATCACTTCAAATACTTCTATATGTACCCCCCTAACCTATGAGTGGGTTTCTATAAGATTTAAAGTGAATTAAACAGCTGTATCTCGATGGAACCCATCCAGGTGTTGGAAAAATTCAGTCCAGCCTGTAGCTTCAAAAATAGCGAAAACTTCATCATTTCTTCTCAATTCTCGCATATTTGGAGGTTCATGCCAAGCTAGGATACCCATGTTTTCTTTCTAAATTCTGTATCAACCCAACAAATTGTAGGTCCCGACAATGGAGGTTAAAGCACAGAGTATGCATGAATAGCTGAGATTGTAGTTGGGTAAATTTGGAAAGTTAAGATAGTCGTGAGCATGGAATTCTTGGTAAAATTTATTCCAAATTAGGAAAGGGTGGCGGTTATAGGATAAATTTGAATAGCCATTAATTTGTATGAGTGGATAGTTAACGGTATGCAGATGTAATGATGGGTGTAAAAAGGTAGGCATGATTAATTCTATCAAATCTAGTTAACGCTTAATCAAGTAGATAATCGAAACCATACCTTCATCAACATGCTATGAATCGTGACCTTTGAGGATAATAAAGCGTGTGAAATGCAACCATTTGAATTTAAACATTATTGTAGGTGTGTTGTCATGATATTTTCTCCCAGTGGACCAAAACCATCTTGTCAATCCTGATGGAAATAAAATGAAAGCTATGAAGCAAGTCGAAATTACTGGTAGCGGGAATTCTGGCCAGATATGGAGGAGTCGCGACCACAAAATTGTGAAAATTTTTGTCAATATTGGGGGAGTCATAGCCGCAAGCCATAGAAAAATAATCTAGTTTGGCGGAGTCGCAGCCGTGATCCATAGAAAAATCAACCAGTTTGGCGGAGTTGTAGCTGCTGAAAAAGGTAAAAATGGACAAAATTTAAACGAAGTCACAGCCGTCGGAAAAGGTTAAAATGGGCAAAATTTAAACAGAGTCGTAGCTGCGCAGGATGGAAAAATGGCCGATATTTTACAGAGTTGCAGATGCGTGGAATGGAAAAAAGACATTATTTTACAGTGTTGCAACTGTAAATAAACAGAAAAATAGGCAAGGTTTTACGGTGTTACAGCTGCGCGGAATGGGAAAAGGGTGTTATTTTACGGTGTTGCAGCTGCAAATAAATGGGAAAATAGGTAAGGTTTTACTATGTTGCAGCTACATAGAATAGGAAAAGGGTGTTATTTTATGATGTAGCAGTGACAAATAAATAGAAAAATAGGGAACGTTTTACGGTGTGGTAGCTGTGCGGGACGAAAAACGAATTATTTTTACGGTGTTGTAGTTGCAAATAAACAGAAAAATAGGCAATTTTTTTATAGGAATCGTAGCTGCGACTGGATGTTCATTGTTTATTTTTCTTCAAGGAGTTTCCTTCTGAAGTAGGAAGTTGCAAAAGGCTGCCCACGGTCATTAGGCCTGATCATGACTATTTCTCCTTGTTATACCTAAATCCTGTCACCATCATGTGATGAGACCCTTAACTCCCATGTTTTCCTTTAATCCCAACACTTAGAGTGGAAACTTGCTTTGTTTGTCAATTATACTTGAAAAAACCTAGCACCGCACTTACCGTGTGGCTGATGAGCGGTAATTTTCTCAGCAGCTCCTATATCATGTTATAGAGAAGCAATGCCACCGCCTATGGTCTTTGGTATTAAATCGGTTCTCATCTAAACCACTCTATCATAAGGGAACAAAAGTGGTACCCTGGGTAAAATGGGAAAAAGAGAAGTTTCTCGAGGCTTCTAGAACTTGAGCCTCATGTCCTCCCTTATCCCTATCATTATGGGTTAGTTTGAGCTCGAGATCCCCGTTGGTAGGATCTTGGAGCCACCTCACCCACAATTATCTCAACTATTCCTATCCATTGAGCCTTATAAATACAAGCTCATATCCATAGTTGAGGGGGAGAACTATAAAGGTATTGTTATGTTGTTGGATTGACTACCTAGTCCAAATCATTGGAGAGCATAGAGAGCAAAGTTGGAGCTTATGGGGATGAAGTGTTTGTCTCATGGAGGGGCTTGTCGACACTAAGGAAATGGTTGTAATATTCTCCATACATTCTTAATGCAAAGATGATTTCCGTCCCACATTACTGTTGTTTTAATTTCACATGTACATGTTGTTAGATTCCTTAGTCACTAACATGGATAAGTAGATGATTTTATGGTTGCCTCGATGTGTTTGCATGTTTGATCTATTTACAGGTACATAGGTTCACAATCAAAGAAGTATTCCAGGTGTCTACAGTATTCAAGGAAGGTCTTCATCCTTTGTTGTTCACTCATTTGTTCTGGATCTAAATCATTCAGACCAGAGGAACAACTTATGTCCGCAAAAGGTGCAATATTCCTGATAACAAATCTGGTGACTCCACTGGGAATCAAAGCAAATTTGAGTTGATTTGATCTTCCTCAGTCCTTGAACTATTGTCTGAATCTAGGCTCCATCTCTGACTCTCTTCAGTCAAATCTACCATTTGACTTAGTGAATTTTGGTTTGAAACTTTCATATCTATTTAGATATGAACTATTTCAACCTTATATGCTCTTTTTTACTATCAATTCATCATTCTTTACCTTGATTTGATCAATTTTTAACTTGAATTCTCATTCTCCTTATGTTTTGGACTTATTTAGGGAACTGCACATGTGTTGTTGGCAAGAAGCAGTGCCAACTCCTGAAATCAGTTAGGAATACGTCGTGCCACCTCCTGAATCCAGTGAGCAGGGAGCAGTTCTTCCTCAAAACCGCCTGTCAGTAGTTTCATCTACACGGTGCCAGGTAGGCCCTGTTCCATATTTTGTATTTTGATTTTTGTGTGTTTTTGGCTTGCTTTTTGATGAAAATGAAGTGTATTTTTGAAAAACAAAATCTCCCTCAAGGTCGGGAGGGTCCATGAATTATATATTATGCAGTTGCTTTGATTGTTATACTCCCTCTACATTCAAAGAGAGTTTATGTTTCATGCATTGGATTTTACATTATTTTCTTTGCTTGAAACCTCTTGCTCATTTTTGTAGATGTTATTCATTAGAATTGGAAACATACATTTCATTTTCATGTGTCGGCTTTGGTTTGTTTTGGACTTGGAATGCATGAGTGATCCATGTTGTTTTGAGTCTTTCTTTGCTTGGGGTGATTCTTGTTTCCTTTTGCATGCTGATTTTTTCAGTGCTTGGTAGCAAAGATTGGTTCTTCATTTCCTTGTCTGTTTCAAAGAAATTTTTTAGTTTTCTCTCTCCTTTGCTTTATTCATAAGCGTTGTTAATTGATTTTCTTCTTGTTTTCTGCATGATTGTTTGAAATTCTAGATCTTCCTTTCATTAAGAATAAATATTTGTTTTCAGCTTTGCGTGCATTAGAGTTAGTTTTGATTGGAAACGTTAGTGAAATCATCTTTCCATTAAGTTTTTATGCATCTTTTTCAAGCATGAAAAGATAGGAAACATTTTTGGTTTATTTATGTTTGATGTTTTCTAGATCTCTTTTTTATTTTCCTTGAAGATTTTTGGGGTGCATTGATATTTCCCTTTTCGTTTGAAAAGATAGAATTGCATTTGCATTTGGGTGTGCATTTTTGGGAAGAAAAGTAAATCTCTCTCCCTCTCTTAGGTAGAATTTCATCGAAGAGGAAAACTTGCATTATCATATAGATCAGTGTGCATCTTCTTTAAATTCAAGTTTTCACTCCATGGTTCCACCTAAATGCACAAGATAAAATTAATGGTAGTACTAGGTTAAAAGTTTTAGCAATTTGAGTGATAAGTTAGAGACATGTTCGAGCATCGTTAAACGTAGGAGCTATCATTACTTGTCTGCATTACATCCCGGGACTCGCGCGGTTCTTCCACGTACTGTCGGTATCTAAAATGGCCTTTCACGTACACTTGAGGTATATAGAAAGGTACTTCACGTACTCAATGGTATATAGGAAGGCCCCTTGTGAACGGTTATGCATTAGACAACACTACTGCCGATTTGAACTCCCACGTACCTTGTGTGTATCGGGAGACCCTTTTAGGATTCTTCAGACCAACTAAGTTAACCTTTTGGTCGTCTTGGCTTTATGGGCGAAGCTTGTAAATTTTTTATAATCATGTGAGATTCTTGATTCTTATCCACTCTTTTCACATGTTTGCTTGTTGCTTTTAGTTTGAGTAGTAATTGCTTGTGCATGGTAGTTAGCAGGTTTTTAGAGAGCTTAGAGATGGCATCCCAATTTGGGACTACCACTCAAGAGGTCCCTTTCCAAGGTGTACCTTTTGTATTCCCTCCCAGTGAAGGTATTGGTCCTCCCTTTATTGCCACTCTAAATCTTCCTAAATTAACTATAGGATTACTGGTCTGGCTGTTTAATCCAGTAATTCCTGTTACACCTAATGTCTCAAATGTCACCTCTCCTCCAAGAGAGGATCGACCTAAACCTAATCCCTCTCCTTCTTCGTCGGTTGTTGCTTCATCCCTTTCTTGTTCTTCACTTGACCAAAGCTCTACAGTTAGTAGTCACGTGGATAAGAAGAAGAAGAAAGGGAAGGGCAAGAAGAAGAAGGATAAGAAAGAGAAAAAGAAGCAACCATCTGCTCTTGATGTTTCCTGTTCTAAGAGAACACCCAGAAAACCCAAGTTCCCTTATAATATTTGCAAGGGGGACCACCTTCTTAAGGAGTGTCCTAGTCTCTCCCGTGTACAAGAAGAGTGGTCTTAAATGTCCAAACCATCTGTGTCATCAACCTCTCATCATCATGTTGATGATACTCCCTCAACCAGTGACCCATTGGTAAAAGGTTGTAAGGGTAAATTATTGTATCCTTGTTTGATATGCAAGTCTATGCATCATAATTTTCTTTGTCCAAGCATGCATGAAGCTTTACGTTGGTTGGAAAATATTAAATATCATCAACAGGTGATTCCAACAAGTGATAGTAAGTTATCACTCGATTCCTCGCTAGTTGACCAAGTGTTTAATTCAGTTTCATCTGTAATTGATCCCACTCTTCCTTTGGAGAGTGAAGTGGTCGAGCCAATGTCATCTCCACCCAATCCCAGTCTTTCATCAAAGAGTGTTAAGACTGAAGTAGTCTCTTTGACTAAATATTCATCTTGTTCTTCTCTTCCAGTAGAGAATGGTCTAAAACCTGCTGAAGTTTTTATGCTTCATTTTGATTGTTATCAACAAGAGGAAATTTTCTCTCTTTTGAAAGAACCCTCCCCAAGTACTGAGGTTATTTACTTTGATTGGAGTAAACTAATAGAGTCTCGTCTTAATTCGAGTGTTAATTTCTAGATAGTTGTGAATGTTACTGCTAGGAAGATACTTCACACTATTGTTGATGAAGGGGCTTCTGTTAGTATTCTATCCTCAACTGCTTGGAAAGCTTTAGTTTCTCCTCAGCTTGGTCCATCCACTGATCAGATACTGGATTTTAATTGTAGACCTACTACACCTTTAGGGACCCTTCCTTATTTACCTATTACATTAGGAGGGAAAACTATCTGCACTGATGTCATGGTGGTCCAAGGTCCTTTAGATTTCAATCTGCCCCTTGGACGTGATTATGTTTATGCCATGTAGGCTGTTGTGTCCACACTCTTTAGAGTCATGCATTTTCTCCATGATGGGAATATTGTGACCATTGATCAGCTTTCTTTTGTTACACCTGACCATCGTGTGACTCCTAGTAATCAGAATTCCCTGAATGTGTTGCATGTTCTTGTGGTTCCTTCACCTTCTTCTAGTTAGCTTCTTCCCATCATAGGTAAAATGGGGAGCATGGATCTATTCTATGGACATCATAATGGAGCTAATCCACTAGATATTATGTAATGGGGGGAAACCTACCAACCTCTGGATATCATGTTGGGTAGGAGTAGGTTCGAGAGCATAGTTTACTTTTGGTTTCAAGCTTGTTAAAAAATAAAACCACTCCTTAAGCATAGTTTACCTTTTGGTTTCAATCTTGCATAAAAATGAAATCATGTGGCGAGCATAGTTCCCATTCTATGTCAAGCTCGTTAAAAAATGAAACAAATTCCTTTGAGCAAAGTTCCCATTCTATGTCAAGCTCGTTAAAAAATGAAATGGATCTCCTCGAGAATAGTTTACATTTTGGTTTCAAGATTGCCTAAAAATGAAATCATTCATGAGCATAGTTCATTTTCTATGTCAAGCTCATTAAAAAAATGAAATAATCTCCTCAAGCATAGTTTACCTTTTGGTTTCAATCTTGCATAAAAATGAAACCATTCTTGAGCATAGTTCATTTTCTATTTCAAGCTCATTAAAAAATGAAGTAGGTTTCCTTAAGCATAGTTTACCTTTTGGTTTCAAGCTTGCATAAAAATGAAACCATGTTCCAAGCATAGTTACCTTATGTTTCAAGCTTGTGTAAAAATGAAACAGATCCCCTTCCCTTGAGTCAAGTTTTCCCTTTAGTGTTAGAACTTGAACCTTCTTTTCAGTTGCCCGATTCTCATTTTTCCTACCCCCCTGGTGAACATTTTCACATTAGTAACCAGGTTTTTAGGTTGGGTATGGAAGAAGAATTGTCAGACGAAATGAAGCTTGGGGGGCATGTCGAGCCCCTAGCAATCATGTTAGGGGTAAGCTTTGCTAGAAATCATGCTAGGGGAAAGATTCCAACCTCTGTATATCATGTTAATGGGACTTTTTCAAGCATAGTTTACCCATTGGTTTCGATCTTGCATAAAAATGAAACCGGTCTTTGAGAATTCTTTCAACTGATCTTCGAGCTCGTTAAAAATAGTAAGATAGTGTTGAGCTTAATTTTCATTTTTAGTGCTCTGGTTAAAACATGAAATTTGGTTTGAGCTTAGTTTATTTATTTTTCGTGCTCTGGATTCAAACATGAAAAATTCTAAGAGAGTCTTCTTTAAGCTCTTTTTGGACTCTTAAAATGTGAAAATATAGTCGAGTACTTGTCTTCTCCATACTCGTAAAATTATTTGAAGAGTCATCTCTCTGACGGTAGGTTATCCCTTTTTCGGTTTGGATGGACTATTTACGAAAAAGGAACACTCCAGCCAATAACCACTTATAGTATGAAACGAGAACTTTATACTAAGAACGAGAACTCTATCCATAAAAATGATGATTTTTGCATAAAAAACACCAAAAAAAACCCCAAATAGAAAAGTGTTGATACCATTATACACATTTTTTTTCAGGTTAAAAAATAGTGCCATGGCCTAAAAATGCCATACTGTTGTTTACAAAAAATCTGAAATCAACCCCTAAATTGGAAAAATACTTTTTTCTTCAAGAGATAAATTACAAATTTTTGAAACTTGCATATTAAACAAAAACAAATATTTCATAAATAATTTCACCACTCTATCCATTTAAAATTAAACAAATTATTTCGTGATTCATAATGAAATAATATATTAGACCCTACAAGAACAAATTATTCATATAAATGATAAAAAACTTCTTTAGAGTTTTAATTACAAACATCATACTAATAAAAAACATCTAAAATGTTTCATGTGAAATTATTCACACTCATCCATGGATTCTGACACCGCATCAGGACCTATATTTTCTGCAGATGAAAGACTAGATATAATATAAAAAAAATTAAACATCCCCCTAACCCCCCAAAAAAATTACATTTACAAAATTTAGAACATCACCCCCTAACCCCTAAATCCCCAACAACATTATATTTAAAAAAAAATATAACCCTTCACCCCTCCTCCCACCCTAATCCTCTTAACCCCTCAATAGAATTACATTTTAAAAAATATCTAAAGGATTTAAAAAACCCCCTAAATCCCCCAACAACATTACTTTAAAAAAAAATAAAACACCTGCACCCCCTACTCCCAACATCATGACATTAAATTTTTCTTTTTTATTCTAAGGCCCCCTAACACCCCCACAACATTACATTTAAAAAAAAATTTAAATTTTATAATAAACCAACTGAGGCCTATCAAAAAACAAAACTACAACAATCTATAATTTGTATTTTCCATAATTCGTGCTTTTCATGATATCATGGCTCTAAGGAATTTATTTTTTTTATAGGAGAGACTTGCGACTAGGTTTAAAATACATATCTCCCTCTCATTTAAATTGTGTTTGCTTCACATTATTGTTTATATTTTCCATAATTCACGCTTTTCATGATATCGTGGCTCTAAGGACTTTATTTGTTTTTATAGGAGAGACTTGCGACTAGGTTTAAAATACATATCTCCCTCTCATTTAAATTGTGTTTGCTTCACATTACTGTTTGTATTTTCCATAATTCACACTTTTCATGATATCGTGGCTCTAAGGACTTTATTTGTTTTTATAGGAGAGACTTGCAACTAGGTTTAAAATACATATCTCCCTCTCATTTAAATTGTGTTTGTCTTCACATTATTGTTTGTATTTTCCATAATTCATACTTTTCATGATATCGTGGCTCTAAGGACTTTTTTTTTATAGGAGAGACTTGTGACTAGGTTTAAAATACATATCTCCCTCTCATTTAAATTGTGTTTGTCTTCACATTATTGTAAATATTGGGTTGTATTGAATCAAAAGGGACAATGAATATAAGGTTTCAATGTTGGGTTTATCATGCATCTAACACCTTCACACCAACTTACCTCTTATTTGTGATAACATAAAAGTAAGGGAAAATTGATAGTTTAAATTGAAATGATACAAATATATCAACGCCTGCGGCCAACTCTTGGGGTAATTGGTTTTTTAAATTGAAATTATACAAATATATCAACGCCCATCCCCAACCCTTGAAACACATCACACATAATAATGAATAGTATATTATAACTAGTATGGGAGCTTTCTTATGTGTGGTCACACTTAAATGTTTTTAAGGGTGGCTTAATTATTTGTGAAATAGACGACAACACAATTAAGCCACCCTTAAAAACATTTTTATTCTACAAACAAGTAACACATATGTGTCTATTCCTAATAGGAATTTACGTATTAATATTTTATGGTATGGTGGGCATGTGACGTCACATTTGAAAATGAACAGTGCGTTGTTGCAAAACATTAAGCAAGGCAGGAATTACAGTGCAACTGATACATGTATTGTATTTGACGAGCAGATTGCCTCCTTGACGGACACTCCGCTCTTAGAATTTCGGCAGAAACAAAAAGATGATTCAATTTTATCTTGGAAATTGCGCAAAAAGATGATTCAAGCATCTTGGAAATTTCACAAGGCTGTCCGATCGACAGACATGTCAACCTCCTCATTTAGGTACTCAGCACTATCTGATTCAACAAACAAAGATTTCCAAAACTTCAACTCCTCCGGCATTTGCTGGTCATCTCTAGACAACTCCATTTCGCAAACTGAAGACGAATGCGAGGGCTTCTCTTCACTCTAACTACCGATATTATACTGGTGAGAGGGTGAAGATAAAGGGAATTCATGGCAACAATATTAATTTGGTAACGAGAAAAAGAATACGCAACATGAAGTAAAATGCACACCTAACAAGCAATGCAAATGCGATGTGTAGAATGCAAAATAGGGTATGCTACTACGTGAAGTGCAAATTTTTTCCTTCAAATGTAAGTGCAATCATTCCTATATGAAATTCTGACTATAATTCACTAAGCAAACCTAATGCAAGTACCATGCCAATGCATAATGCAAGCAATGCATAACTATGCAAAAATCAAAATATTTTTGTATTTTTGAATTAAATGAGATATAAAAGAAAAAAAGTTGACTCTACAACCCTCAGACTTTGCAACCACTCAGAAACAACAGCCAAGAAAATCATGAAGGTAAAAGAGACCTAATGAACTAATCTAAAAACAAAAAAGTAGAAAATGAATGACAAGAACATTTCTAAAAATCAAACTAAAAACAATCTCTGGTCAGAAACAAAGGGTGTATACACACTCTAGAAGCATCCAAGAAGACTCAACAATCATCCAAAATCACCTAGCAATGCGTAATCCTCCCACTAAGGCTCAAAATCAAGGCATACGCGACTGTTCTCAGTAAACTAGCGTACATACATGACTATTCAAGGAAAACCCGCATGTATACATGTCTGTAAAAGCTAAACCTACGTAAAGGAAGAAAAAGGAAGAAAAATAAGGAAAACAGATAAGTTAAGACAAAATTTACTCCTTTAGGGCCCTACTGGGCAATCATGCCCCCAAACCCGACACAGAAACAAAGAAATCAGATCAATTCAAGTACATTGAATACCAAAAGCCCCCAAAGATAAACAACTAGGAAGCTGAGGTGTGAAAAGGAAACTGCGTTGGAGAGTTGAAGATCTCGACGTTTCGAACCCTACTCTAAGATCATCATTAGGATAACTAGGAATCTCCTGAGTATGGTCACCAATTATGTTACGGAGAGAAAATTCCTATGGCTTTGGGTGTACCACAACAGATAGATAGACACGAGAAATCAATCCCTTCCCAATATGTAAGAGAAACCAAATATCTAACACTAAGGGACCTCGAGACATACCTTATTCCGGATGGTTGAAGTAGATACCCATTGAGATTTTTCCAATCCCTCATGCGCTAGCAATTTTCTCTCAACAATAGCAAACAAGACAAGCATGCTATATAATATGGTGTTAGATCTACTCTAGCATATATAATAAAAAATTTATAAGAAATTAAACATATACATGGATTCAGTATTCATTCAAATGTACATTATTGGATAGGAAAATATATTTCTATTAATCAAATCAGATATTACACAAATGACAACCTCTGTCGGCACATCTGCTGTTGGATAGATTAAAGAAACTGAGAGGGGGGGTGAATCAGTTACATACCAAAGTGCATCTTTTTAAAGGATGTTTCAGATTTATTATGGACATATGTTTAAACCATTCAACATATAGCCGCAAATTAAATAACAGTCAACATTCAATCACATCAACGAACACAAGACACAATGTTTTCATGAGGAAACAATAAAAACTCTTCTTCTTAAGAATGAAAGGCAAGCTCCAAATCCTCTTTACATTCTTTTATTTTTCCTGAGCTTCAACCCAGACAAGGCTGCTACCTCTGGAAGCTCCAACTTCCGACTATACAAGCACCAACTTGTGTCTATTTTCTGGCAACAACCAAAGGGATGCTACAACACCCCAAAGAACTTTGTTCTCCCTTGCTCCACCCTACCACCCAGAGAACTCTTTGAGTTACAGAATGAATCAAACCCTTACAACCCCTCACTGTCTATGACTAGGATTTATAAAT